>JBCAUF010000062.1:8923783-8941688 GCA_038406115.1 Haemulon aurolineatum | reverse complement strand
GTGTTATTTACACTGTACTGTGCTTAGATACATCCAAACCCCCTGCGTGAGTAAGGGGAGTGTCGTTGCAGTGGCAGACTGGAATTCACAGGGGTGGGATCTGCCAGCAGGAATAGAACAGCTGCTCCGGCATTCTTCCTGTTGCCTTCCCAAAATAAACAGCACGAGAAAGGTCATCTTTCCCTTTGCTCTGACTAATACAAGGCCCATTAGAAACCAACTGTCTGCCACTCTGACTCCTCCTGCCATTCGATTCAGAGATCACAGCCGCAAGAGCGCAACAGGGGCAGATCTCTGATTTGGTGAACTAAACGGGAATGCAGGGTTCAAAGGGAATAAGCTAAGTCCAGATAGCCGACATTTTTTCACAGTGTGTAAGGCAAAGCACAAGTGGCGGATACATTAGAGGGAGATGGCAGAAGGGAGATGCATGCACAAACACGCAGAGGACGCAGTCACATTAGGGCCTATTTCTGTCTGGGCAACACGTTGACACATTGCTGGCTGAGTAACATGAAAATGACTAACCACACCTCATCACAAGACTGAGCATGACGGAGAGTCAGGCTCATCGAGAACTTTGTTTCCCTCAGCTAGCCGCTCTTCGTACTCATACTATCATGTTATTTTATCATTTTGTTGACTTGCTATGAGCTGCAAGTGGAAACATGGCAGGGTAAGATGACACTTTTGGACTTCTGTCCTCTGCCTGATTCGGTTCTAGTTCATGCAGAGGAAAACAGGATTCAGCAGCTCATTTCCTCACACAGAAGCGTTCATATCAACGTATTTTAAAGAATCTCTATCCACAAGCCAGCAAAGAAGCAAAAAGTGGCAACAGAGCAGTCATGCCTGGGAGAAACCAGCACTTACGTTTCTCTCTGAATCACCAGTGATTACTCAAGTGACCACTTGTTACTGTAGTTCAAGGGCTTGCTGAGGATTTCTCTCCATTTCTCTGTCCGTCTCCCCCTCTCCCACTGTGTCTCTCCTCCTCTAGCACATGCTTTCTCTCTCCCCCTCTCTCTCTCTGACCCAATTTTCCCTTGGCACTTAAAGTTACACACACACACACACACACACACACACACACGATGTTGATCTGAAAGTGGGCGTGAGACACAGAGACAATGCGAGCAAGCAGAAAGGCAAAAAAAAAAAAAAAAATTAAACAAACCGGAGCATTTGCATGGTAATCACTCCGCTGCTAATTGGCTTCGGGGCAAACAAACAGGGAGGAAGAAACTCACCTTGCTTGCTCTCCTCCCCCGTCAGCTGTGATATTCTAGTTCACTGTCATACCAGCATGAACTCCTCTTCCTCTTTCCCTCCTGTTCCCTACTTTAACCCCATCCTTTAACTCGCTGGCTTTCTCCCTATCAGGCTGTTGAGCTCTTCTTTGACTATCTCACTTTCTCTCCACTCTGCTATTAGGAAAAAACAGCTGGAAGAATCCCCCTCCTTCTCTCTGCCTGCCTGTCTGCCCGTCCCTCCCTCTGTCTCTCTCAATATGGTGATAATGAGATGCTGAACCTTCATTTTGACCGTCCGCTTGGTCACAGAATCGTGTCAGTGTGGCACAGAGTCATGTGAGCTCATTAGTGAGTGTATGTGACAGTGGAGGTGGGGGGGTGGGGGTGCGGGGGGGTGCAGGGGTGTCCTGTGAACTGCCACATTAGCCCCCTGCCCCTTTGTGACCTGCCATTCTCTCGGCGGTCAGGCCTAGAAAGAGCACGTTCGCCCACACACTGTTTACACATTCTGGGATTTACTCTTCTGGATGTTAGGCCAGAAGTTAAAGGAGAACACCGGTGTCACCCGAGAGTTCGAGTTCACTCGCTGCCGCCTCGAGCCGGTTTATGTTTCTCAGTGTTTTGGCAATAGATGCTGTTTATAATTAGACATTCGCTAATTTTTAACAGCTCATCCAGACCACGTTCACCACCCACCAGGCAAGATATACTGCTTCTCACTTGTGGTTGCAGAGGATTAATATCAACGTGGGTACGTGTTTCTTTATGTTTAACAATGGCAGACATTGTAAGTTGCCTTTACATACTAAAAAACATGTTAAAAAGAAGGCTGAATTGAGTCTTATGTGAGGCAAAATGTGTAGGTTTATCATTATATTTCACTATTTAAAGTTTTTAAAGTGATTTAATCAATGATAATTTAGTATAGTTATGTCACTTTTTTTGTCACATCAAGGGCCACAATGGAAATATTTTTAAGCAGTGGACTGCAGTGTGTCGGCATTATTTAATGTCTTCCTTCTCACAGGGTCAAATAGACTAATGTAAATTAAGTTGACATGTCTTTGAAAGTTACAGAATGTCCCCACAGAGGTTTAAATTTCCTCCAGGGGGATGACGGGTGACATTAAAGGGCCAGTTGACCTAATTCACATGTATTTTCTCACTAGTGGTACCTAGTCATGCAGATAGTTCCTGCCTTATGTGGATATGGATTTTGAGATAGTCAGTCTTTGAAATCCCTGCCTTGAGCCCAGTACAGTAGAAGTGAGTGGGATTTTGTTTGTGGTGCTCACAGCTTTGGAAAATGACATTTCAAGAGTCACATCAGTTTCCAGAATCAGTGCCCACGTTTCCTCAGCCCCCACTGAAAACACAGATGGGTAACAAATTAAACGGAGAATACTGGTTGAATGAGTGAAAAACCATAACAAATCCAGATGCTTGATGATGATTTTGTTTGACCTTTGCAGTCACCAGATCTCAACCCAGTTGAACACCCTTATGGGAGATTTTGAACCAACATGTTAGACAGCGCTCTCCAGCGGCACCATCAAAACACTAAGTGATGAAACATCTTTTGGGAGAATGGTGGTGTACATCCCTGCAGTTTTTTTCTCTGCGGAAGTTTTTCTCGGCAGCTTGTGGCTTCATCCCCACAGAGAAAAACAAGCCCCAGCATCTGTAATTTTGGTAACGGCGAGGAGAATCAAACTACACAAAAACAAAGACGGGGCAACCTGGACAACATTTAAAAAACAATAGCATTATATTTACATTTTCCTACCATGAATCTTTTTACTGGCCACCATGCTAGCGAACAATGTTAGAGTCATCTACGTCCAAGTTGTTTCTCATTGTTTTTCATGGCTTACAGACGTCTTTCGGTTTTCTGCATGAGTGCAGCCACTGCTTGCTTTGAATTAAGCCATCTCATCTTCTCCCTCCCCGTGAGCTCTACTCTTTTGTCCTATTAGCTCACTGAGCCTGATGGGAAAATAATCCTGGACCTGAAAACAATGTTGTGTTCAAGCACCGCGGGGCTGAGACGAGCTGCTGCCAAATGACTCAATTCAAACACAGCACTTTAAATTGGACCATTATGTGAATCTGTCAGAATAGGGAATCCAAGGAGAAATGAGAATCACGACAGGGCCATAGTTTATTTTAGCATTTATTTCAACACCTTAGTTGTACCTCTATCATATTGTTTATCAGTATATACTGTATTTTATTTAAAGCAAAACTTTATATATATATTTATATTTATATATATACCTTTTATCTCTGCATACTTATGCTCATACTGTATGTTGTCATATTCATTATGCATTTCACTAGACCTAAAATACTCTTTTAAATCATAGTATGTAATGCTTTCTACACTACTGCTCAGTCCTTTCACTTCTCAGAATAGTCCATCGTGAGATAGCATTGAGGCAACTCAGCATGAGAATACAGAGTCATAAGTTTAAACTCACATAGAGAGAATACGCATTAACTAACATGTGTCAGCTTCACTGGGGTCACCACAGGGCGAGCAGTATAGAAAGCATTTACAGAAAACCCAAAATGAAACAGAAACGAAACAAAGCTTCAAAGAATTTGTCCACACTATTTGGAAGACGGAGATTCTTAAAAATGTTTACAGACTTAATATTATTATCTTTATTATACTATATTTTTATATTATCATTGTCATTGTCATCATTACATATAGATCTATAAATGATGTGTTTTTGCCTTACAGTTGAATTCACTGCAGGGAATGGCTAAACTGACATGTTTAAAAAATCCAGGGCTTTCATGTTCTCCTCTATGTAACATATACAATATTTACTTTAAATTTGCACTCTGAAAAAACCTTTTTGAAAAGTGGGACAGAATATTTTCTTTTTCGAGGATTAATGTGTGGAACAGGGAACCACTGGGATTGTCAACTAGTGAGGAAAAAAAAAAAAAACAAAGAAAAAAATCCAATGTTGCGACCATTGTGAATATGTTTTGGAAAAAGGCATTAGAAAGAGAAAGGTGTAGGTCAGGGAAAGCATTTGGCCACCAATGCAGGCTGACTAACACTCACACGCACAAAATCAGACACACAGACTCACAGAGGCTGAAGGTTGAGGAAGTCAGGCAGACAGAGAAGCAGTAAAAAGCCCTTTTTGATCACTGCACCTGCTGTGTGAGAGAGCGGTCAACGTTATGGCATCAAAGAGGATGGACCCATCCCTTGACCTGTGCTATGGCCATAAACACCAATAAACTCTCTAAAGAAGAGATGATTTGCGGTTTCAAACAACACGCAAACTCTTTTCAATTCCTCTCCATTATTTCCTCTCCTTTCTATAGAATAATCAGGAAAATAACAAAAGGTCATTTCACAACAATATTTTCTCAATATTTGTATGTCCTCATTATGCACAACTTGAATTCAACAGTTATAAATACCCTGACCAGTTTGAAATGAATGATTGCGATCAGCACTTAGTACAAAACAAATGGTTCTACTAATAGTGAATCCCGTTTAACACGCAAGATATATTTAGTGCTCGCAAAGTACATACATACAAAGCTTACTGGGGCATCCTTTGGGGGAATATGGCAAATATATAAAAGAATACTATTGTTGTCTACCATTTTCTTCTATCATCATTTACAAACAAAATCTTTTCTCTCATATTCTGACTTTGGCTCCACTGTTCACAGCCATTTGATACTCTGATCTGCTTAAAGCTACAAAAACTGATGTTAGGATGTGACTCTTATGTTTGCCTTCTGGCTCAGCCACAACCAATAAAATTTTAATGGGGTTTACCCTTTAAGCAGCAACTTTTCAACTTTCCTTTGAACTCAGACTCAAGTTTTCTCATAGCTGCTAAGCAGCAGATGGTGTGAGAATCCATCTGTCAGTGTGTGTGAGAATGAGTGTGTGTGTATATATGTTTGTCTTTTACAGCACAAATCGGTGTGTTAATTAAATGCCTGTCCATCAAAAGTTTTAAAGTATATTTTCAGTTAAAGAGCGTCATTTTCATGTAATATTCTAAATGTCTTCATACCCATATTTGACCAATAGTCATTCCACACATTTCATAAACAATATTCTCTATGTATAGCAAATTTGCAAGAAAACGCCTTCCCACGTCCAGGCTTTAGGCTGAGTTCAACACAACCTGTTGATGTCCACTGTTCTTCTCTTGCACATCTTCTGTTAGTGTTCATCTTTGTCAGTGTGTTTCTTTCCCTTTAACCTTTGAATCACTCTCTCAGTCTGTGTCTCGGGGAGAAGTAGTGACATGCAAAGGAGAGGAGAGCCGCCTGGGGAGAGAAGGAGGGCAAATGAAAGGATAAGAATGGGCGGAAATGAAATAAAGACGGAGAAAACTAAATGGGGTTGATAAAAACAGCTTAATAAAGAGAAAGAGATGGAAGGAAGATGAGAAAACTTATCATATTATATGCATCTAATGAACAAAAATGGGATGGTCCGGCTAACTTGTAAGGAAGGAATGAGACACTTGGACTTTCCTTCACCATCCGGTGCTTCCTTTTTGACCGTTTGACCCCGTTGCCTCTACGTGTTCCAGAGTCTATTAGTCCTCCCTCACCTGTCAGTGAGTTTCTTCAGCGCCCTCTCGATGTTCATTCGGTGTCCCACACGTGTCACTCCGAGGTCCAAGAAGTCGTCCTTGGTGAGCGAAGGCAGATGTGATCCATCTATCTCATTGTCTATAAAACGCTCCCTGTGTTCACCCAGGTTTAGGTAAACCAGCCAGTCGGCCACGTCGTACTTGGTCCAGTATGGCAGGGGCTTGACGGCAAAAGGTTTGGCTGGCGGAGGAGGAGTGAGATGGGGATAGTTGAGGCAGGATGGGCTGGGAGGCAAGTGCATGGGGGAGGAGGCGCCAGAGAGAAAGTGGGTGGGGGAGAGAGAGCGGGAAACCAGTAGGGGGTTTGAGCTCGGCACACCAGATGGGGAGAACAGTGGAGGAGTCGAAGCCTTGTAGGTGTCTAGAGGGAGACCAGGCGAAGGAGGAGTGAGGGGTCCAGGGAACTCGAAGGGGTTGTTGTAGACAGGTGTACTGGGAAGGATGGGGAGGGAGGAGGGTCTGGGAGGGGTGGGGTTTGGCTGTTCAGTGTTGTAGATAAGAGGGCTGGGAGCTCGGCGCCGGGAGACTGAAGATCTCATCTCCTTGGTGGGACTGCACTGAAAATCGAAAGTCTGCCTGCGCATCTTGGACCGATGCTTGGGCGACGTTGGGTATGGGCAGTAGGTCGGGGAATGGGGAGGGTGTGAATGAACTGGGGAGGAAGGCATCTGTGGAGACGGGGAGCGGGTCCAGTTGCGCTGGACTGGGACTTGAGGGGAAGGAGAGACAGAAGGGGTGGCCGACAGATTTGGTGTCAGGATCTGACGATGTTGTGGGGAGGAGGTGGGTAATGGCGAGGTGGAGCGGCCAGTTGGAGGGCTGTGAAACGCATCAGTGTAATCCGCTGAATACCTGAAAGATACACGAAGAAGAACCTGTAAACTTTGATGATAACAACACAACAAGCTCTGGTTGAAATAAAACAGATTCTTATTCTAATATCAAATGGCTGGTCGATGAAAACAAGCAAACCTGTGCATGGTGGGCGACTTTGGAGTGTGGCTCCAGTCATCCATGCTCTTCATGCTACTCATCTGTTGCAGCTTGGAGCTCAGCTCATTGATGATGCTGGCCTTCACGCCCGAAAGAGGTGAGTGTAGTCTGCGACCCTCAATGACCATGCCGTCTCTCTGCACTCCACCCACGCCCAGCTCGTGCTCTCCGACCTCGACCCAGCCCACCGACCGAGCGTCCATGGGCCTCTCCAAGCAGGCCGCCAGTGCAGAGCTGAAGCCGTCCTCCATTTTGGATCGACTCTGCTTGCGCATCCTTTCGTCCACGAGAGCTCCATCTAACCTGGCATCTTCTGGGTTGCTCTGTCTCTGCAGCTGCAAAGGAGCGGGATTGGTGCTGTTCTGCCTACGTAGTGCTACAGGCGGGCCCCTACCTCCCCCCTCCTTGTAATGAGTCATCTTTGGAAACACAGGGTTTGCCAGTTTGGCGCTGTGCACCTCAAATGTTTGCCCACCTGAGTAGGTTGTGCAAGGATCCTGATGCTCACCTCCTCTCTCTCCCTCCCCTCCTCGGCCGTCTCCTCCAATCCCTCCCCTCTCTCCTCTCAGCCCACTCAGTCCCAGCATTTCTAAATGGTGGTCGCTGCTGCTGTGGCTGTCCAGCTCCTCGATCCCAGAATCCACCACGGCGTCTTGCCAGTCCCCGCTCTTGGGTATAATCGTCGGGTGATGGGTGTGGTCTGCAGGTTTGCCCCCCGTGCTGAGGCCAGCCTTGGGCCCAGCCATGGTCATGCTGTAGTCAGAGGACGACGGTGAGGTTGTGGTGGTGGAGGCAGTCGCGGAGGCCGTCATGGTCGTGGTAGCGTAGGTCATGGTGGCAGTGAGGGCGGCTGTGCCTCTGTCCTGGGCCGGGGTGTGACCGCCTCCTGAGGAGTCATTAGAGCTGCTGTAATAGGGGTGAGAGTGGGACATGGGCTGGGGTCTGTGCAGTGAGGTGACGGGCATAGCTGCAGTAGTGGTGGCTGTGGTGGAGGAAGGGGGAAATATCTGTGGGGACGGATAAGACGGGGAGAGAGCTGACTGCGTGAGGTTGGCCACCTCGCTGTCGTACGAGGTAAGGCTGGAGGCAGCGGAGTCACCACCCTGTGAAGAGGATTGTGTGACGTTTGAGGCCTTAGTAGATGGAAGAGGGGGTGGAGGAGGTGGAGCGGCATCACCAGAGTGTTGACTCGGGTGACTCGGGTGACTCGGGTGCTGATGCTGCCGGGGATACTCCTGGACTCTCTCGTTCTTTCCATTGGCGAACTGCAGAGGAGGCGGCAAGGGGTCTGCAAAGACAAACTCATCGTCTGCATCTATTGACGGAGCTGGAGGAGGGAGCACCATCAGTCCTAGACTTGAACCCCCGCCCGCTCTAGCTTCTCCCATAGCTTCGTGAGTCTGTGCTGGGGCTGTGGGGACGGTGTACTGAGGGATGTAGCTGGTGTGGGGAGCGCTGTCCATCTGCAGGAAAGAAGGTCTGCGGGGTGCAGGCTGAGCCGGCGGTGGAGGAGGCTGTACGGGTGGAGCAGGTCTGCTGTCGTACACCTCCTTTTCTCTCTCTCTCTCCCTGGTGCTCTGTGGGTAATATTGGGTTGAATACTGATTGGTTCTGTCCTCCGAGAAACGAACTCTGAGACCCTCCCTGGGTCCTCCACCCTCCTTTTCTCTCTCCATCCTCTCTCCGCCTCCTCCTCCCAAACGTAATATCCGTGGTGACTGCGGCCGGCTCAGAGACGCAGGCGAGGTGGTGGCTGTCGGGGAGCTCAGGTGCAGCGACACTGGGGAGGTGTAGGCAGACTGTGTCGGCGTTGCAAAGAGGGAAGGAGTCGGGGTCTGAACAGGGGTGGGGAACGATCCCACCGTGGACAGCTGCCGACCAAAGTGTCTCTCCTCCCTGCGTGTTCTGCGGTCGTCCTTCAGGGCCCTCTCTCTCGCGGCGAGGGCCAGGCCGAGCGGGGACGAGGGGTCCAGAACTTTCCCGGTCAGCGGGTGGATGAAGGTCGTAGTGGGCTGGGGGCCGTACATTGAGGGAGCTGACTTGGGCTGTCCATCCTGACTGAGGACAGGGGAGGAGTACTCAGGTAGGCCAAAGGCTGGGGGCATGCTGCTGGAGTAGTTGACGTAGCTGTCTCCGGAGAACATGCCCTCGTCTATGGACTTGGAGGGCCGTAGACGAGGGGTGGGCACTTCCATTTGTGAGCCCTGCAAAGGCTGAATTCTTGTCCCAAGTGCCCCTCCTCCCTCACCCGCTCCACCTCCCGCCTCCCCTTGGATGTCCTCCTCGGACGAGAGGAAGAAAGAGGCGCTCTTTCTTCTCATATCGCGGAAGCGTTCCCTTTCCCTGCGTGCCCCTCCCCCGCCTCCCCCTCCGCCGAACGCTGTGCCGTAGGTAGAAGTGTAATCCAAGTTTTCCAGGTTTTGCTGTGAGGAAACCGTCGGCGCGACGGTCGATGAAGGCAAGGAAGCGGATGTCGGAGGCTGAGGCGGCGAGGGGGTGAGGGGCGAGGGCAGACTGGCGTTGGCGCTGTCCGAGGTTGTGTCTGCTGAGGTCGGCTCTTCCGCGTCGTGGGTGGGCTCGGCCTCCATGCTGCTGCCCTGGCTGCTTCGGCCGCTGCTGCTGGTGGAGGGCGCTTTGACGATGATGGTGGGGATGGGGATGGAGCTCTTCTCTTTGGCTGCGCCTCCTTTCCCTCTGTGCTGTCTCAGCCCATCCTCAACTTTCGACTGCTTCATCAGAGCTCCTCGACCGCCCCTCCTGGCCGTCCCCCTGCCGACCCCTCCTCCACCCTGTTCCCGGTTGGCCATGTGCGGGTGATGTGGTGGCGCCTGCTGGGCCTTAGGCTTAGCACTTGTTGGCGGCGTAGCGCTGCTGTAGCCTCTCCTCAGCCCTCCCATCTTGCCACCACCTCTCCTGGGCGCCTCCGTCTCTCTGACACACAGTCCCTCCGATTGTCTGCGGAGGGTGGGGACCATGACCTGCTGGTTCATCCCACCAGGTGTTCCCCTTTCCCAGGCAGCTTGAGTGGGATGACCCGGCTGGTAGTGGGCTTGAGATACTGGGGGTATGGGCATAGCGGGTCCTCTCCCAGGATGAGGGCCTGCGGATAAAGGTGGCTCAGGGGCGGATGTGTTAGGCGGTGGGGGGATTTCCTCTGGTCCCGGCACTGACAGGCTGCGAGCCAGCTTCATAGCAGGTGGGTGAAGGTATTGCCTCTCCTCCTCAGTTACACCTGTGAGCAAGGACACAGGCAGTTAAAAACAGAAACTCATATACTGAGCAGGCAGAAATCTTTCCAAGACGATTTCAGTTACCGATAGACTTTTGACGCATCATGACTGCATGCTGCCCGTGGCCTGGTTGAAAATGAGCTTGGTTGTAGCCAAAACCTGGTCCGTGCTGCACCATAGTCACCGATGACTGCTGCTCATAGGGTTGCTTCAGGGGTCAGAAACACATATTGAAATGGGAGCAAAGGAGAATTTGAAAGGAAAGAGAGAGTAAAGAGAAGAGACATTTACTCAGCCATAATGAAGTCAAATTGATACTGGCTGTTGAGCTGATATTGATTTGACATACAGTATAATGCAAAACGGAGGAACCAGTCACTCTGAGTATTAGTGTACCAGGAAGGTAACAGAGCATAGATGAATGGACACAACCTGACTCACGCTTAAACAAATGTTTTGGTGTGGGTGGTTCATTGTCAATCATTTTCTGTAAAGTGCATTGAGGGCAGGGAAACACACAGAGCTAAAAAAAAAAAAAAAGAAGAAGCAAAAGACCAAGTTGCTTTAAGTAGGAATCTTATTTTTTTTCTTTTGCTAGCATTAGTCACTTCCATGACTAAATATGTGATACATCCTAAAGCAGTAGAGAGGCTCTCTCTGTTGTATATTTGAATCTGGTATGGCAGATCTGAGAAACAGGTCCATAACTGTTCAGTATTGGTTAATATTTTGCAGATATGCAGGAAATTTAATCTAAAAAGCCAGCGGGACCCCAAATTATGGTAACGACCAACACTGGGATCATTTCCTTCCAATTCCCAACTCTACCTCATTGGAGACGTTGGGAACAATACTCTTGCTCCGGTCCCTCTTGCCTCCATGACCCCTCTGGCCCTGGTTGTCTGATGTAATAGTGTGTTGGGCGGCAGCCAAGATTTCATCCAGTTTATCTAAAACAAAGGCCGAGCATGAGTAGGGCAGAAAAGAAATGGAGAGCGGTAGTGAGAAGGAGCATAAAATAAAGGCAGAAAACATGAAAAGGAGGATTTCATTGAGCCCCATCCTGTCCCCTCAAGGTTTAAAAACACCCTTTTACTGTATGACAAGAGCGGTGAGAGTGATTTCTTACTCAGTGCCATCTGATAGACTGTCCTTTTCTTATCAGGACCCTGAGAGGAGTCGTATTCTGAAAAAAGGAGGAGGAAAAAAAGAGCATCAAACAGGCTGACTTTTAATTAAAGCTCAGGGGCTGATGGGGGTAATGATAAAGGCTGATATTCACCTGCTTTCTTTTTCCACGGAGAAGCAGCTGTGGCATACATAATTCGGGAAACAGAAATTAGGTGTGACTAGAACTGCTGTGTAGTCATGTGTATTAAGCAGATGAAAGGATGAAGTACATACTCAGACACATGTGATGGTGTGAATACTGATGTGATGAGAGGGATGGTGATGGGGACGAAAATGATAATGAGAGCACACAAATCCATGATTCTCCCACCTTTGTCCACTGTGCGCAGCACATTTCGGAAGAGAAAAAGAAAAAAAGAGCAGTTTTTGGTTTTTGACTGATGGCATCAGACAAGCATCATTCAATCACACACAATTGCTTTTTGTCCCCCTTAACTGTTTAATTTTCACCTTTCCTCTTCACAGGTAACCTCAGAAGTGCAAAGGACTCAAGAAGATCCTACCTCATCAAACCACTGCTCATGCAAAAAAATAAAAAAATAAAAAAATCACACCCTACCCTGGATAATTTTCTTGAACCCTCTGCATCAACCCATTTAATATTTAATGCTGTGTTTCCCTAATAGTGCCATGGTACTGTACCACCATCCTGCAGAGAGGCTGCTAACCCACCTCAAAAGCCATTTCAAGCTATTTCCCCGAAAAACACTCAAATCTAATTTATTTTTTACTTCTCCCCATGCCTCCCTTCAGCATTCTTTGCATTCAGTCCTTTACCCCTCTATCATCTTACCCATGTCTTCCAGCTCTGATGTCATTGACTTGGAGCGCAGGGCAATGGCAGGAGGAGTCAGTCTTTTAGTCTGCTGCGGGGCTGCCAAGGGAAGTCAGCCAAATGCAGACTTAATGTTTAGTATTCTCGTATAAACACGCAGTCACCATTGACAACCACACTGCAACAGGCTTTTAGGGTGAGGTAAACACGCAATCAGCTTTATCGTCACATCATAAACATACAATGGAAATGACACACAAGGAAAATGTGACTCTCACCTCTCTTCCGAGCAGTATCCTCCAATTCAGGGTTTCGGGCAACCATCACGACTTTCACCATGAGACTGTTGCCGCCCTGTCGGATCATGTTGACTACCTGCCGGTGGCCAACCTTCACCACATTCTGGCCGTTCACCTGACAGACGCAAAGGCACAGAGGGGCTGAATGAGCTGATGCATTAACATCTGTTTAAATAAAATAATTAACAAGTATGTAGCAATTCTACCTGTGACCAGTGGTTCCCTTTGGTATTGCAGCTTCTCTGTGCTTTACATATGTTGTTATAGTTTTGTAAGATTTAGTTTCAAATATACTGTACATGATTTTGCAGTGTTTTAAATGAGCGCACCAGCAATTCAGGCACCAACTACAGTAAATCAAAAAGGCTTGGGCAGCTACATAAGTGACTCATATTAGGTTGAATACTAATTAGAAGTATGTGTCAGCTTTAATAGAGGTCTGACACTCACCATTTTTAGAACTGAGTTTTTAAGGCAATCCACGAGAACCTTTACAGGTACAAAATGGCCAAAAAATGTTCTGCCTGAACTGCTGGTGCTTCTTGGATGAGAATCAGCAGCCGCAAGTATAGCAGCCCCTCACCAACTCTGACTAAAATTAAACTAAAACTATATACAAACTATATATTTAGAAACAGTGTGAATTTGTGGCCAAAGGAATGACCACCAGAAATAACAAAGAAAACATAGGCCAGATTTACTAAGGCCTGTTTTTTAAGTGCAGATGTAACACAGTCTGCCTCAAACACATGCGCTGTATTTGTAAAGCAGACGCTTGAAGTTTGCACATGTACTTAAGGGAGACAAATAATAGGAGACATTTTAACAGAGTTTGATTACATATTCCACACTCTTTGGGACAGTCAGTTTTGCAGGGAGACATAAACATTGTGCAGTTGGGATTTACAACCACCATAAGACACTTCCATCCATACCACCACCATCTCCAGCTCCACCTCCTCATACCTCATCTTATTTTTGTTCACCATGAACATGTTTTTTGCCTTGCAATATATCAATAATTAGATAGATGTCGAAGAGAATAATATTTTGAGGAACAGAAGAAGCTTTTCACAGTTTCTCATAGGAATCCCACCTCTGAACTGCCCTGCACTGTTTCTTCACTCGCAGACTCTTGAGATTTAGTACTTCTTCATTTCCCAGAATGAGTTGTGACACTTTCAGAGGAACATGCCTCCACTTGTCACATTCATTAGTGGGAAAAGCACTAGTCAAATCTGAATCACTCCAAATGTGATATTGTGCTATAAATGTTATAAATTTGTACCTTACTGCCTGGTTTATTGTGGAGTTTGTTTGACTCCAAATGCAAACAGTTATTTGACGAGTCGGAAATAAGAAATATACACCGACTGACAAAATCATGGAGCCAGAAATACAAGGTGCATCAGTCAAGGGGATTTTTTTAGTGTTTCACCTTTGCTGTTTGTCAGACTCAGGACCACGGTGGGTTTAGTTTTTGCGTTAGTCCATAACACATCCTGTCCTTCTGTCCTTACCTCGATGAGGAAATCCCCCATCCTCAGGCCCGCCCTCCAAGCCACGCCCCCTTCATCGACAGACTCCAGATACTGCAGCGCGGGGAACGCTGGCGTTGGAGTGAACTCCTCTATGGGAGTCTGAGCTGCAGAGGACAAGGCAGAAAGGATGAGCATGAGTGGACACAGATAACAAGAACACGGGTTTGAAAATGAGGGAGGGGATTGAGAGATTAAACAGAGAGAAAAGGAGCATATGAGAGTGAGAAATCTGCAGAGACAGAAAAATATGAGGTGAATTTTGGAGAGGAGGCTCACCTTTGGCTCCCCTAAGCACAAAGCCAAAGCCCTCATTGTCTTTCTTCTGTAGGAGCACTGTCTTCTCCTTAATGATGTAGTCACTTAGATAGAGTAAAGAAGGGAGCAGAGGGGAAGGGGAAAGGGGGACAAAGAAAGACCGGGACAAGAAGAAAGAGAGAATTGGAGAGGAAGAGAGCTATATGACTTCTATAGCAACAGAAAAGTGTTATTGTCATGCAAATAAAGCATTTTCTGAATGTGGAAAACAGCTATACTGCATCACATTATGAAATCACACTGCAGCAAAAGATAGGTTGGCTTGAGGATGTCATACAAAAAGCTCTGGTGCACAAAGGGGTTGATGGCAGGGATACAGTTAGTGTCACAATGGGAGGAAGTGTATATGAGATGACATTCCATACTATGGACTAATCCAGCTAGAGCTGACAAGCACTGGGCCAGGGGGGGAACGGGCACATTAGAAAAATGTGCACATACACTTCACTGATAATGGAAACTTCCAAATGCACCTAAATCGCTGCATTAGCTTTCACCGCCTCTGGCAGCTTTTGCTAGGATACTGCTTTACCGACTTCGGCGCACCACAACCGGTCATACATGACACTTCGAATTATGAACAAGATGAAGTCGGACGGGCCTCTAATCTCCCTCCATGAACAGTTCCCCTTGCTTAAAGATTACAGTCTGGGAGTGCACCAACAACGATCGCAGACATTCGTGATGCAATCGTATTATGAGACCGTTGGAGTAGTGTAACAGCTGGCCCAGCAAGCTCCTTCATTATTCTATTACCATGTCTGGGACGTTTGGCCAAGCTGCCTCACAACCCTTCCTCTAATACAGCTCCGGTTAAATGGACTCCACACTGCCACACACAGCCACATCTCATGACTCATTTCTGGACTTGACTTTCTAACAATGTCAATTCACCCTAGTTCTGTTCGAGAGCCCGCGGCTTGAGCAGAGCTGTATGATTTAAGAGGAATTCCAAGATATTTCGTTTCCAGGCAGCTCATTTCTGTGTTAGTTTGTGCTCCTCAACTTAACTCAAACCGGCACTTGACAAATCAAAGTATTTGATTTCCCTGAAGGCCTGAGCTGTGCGCGAACAGGACGAGTAGCCCGTTCAAGGAATTGTCTTTATTTACTGCGATAGCTTGACTGCCAAAACAGTGCAGTAAAAATGCTCCGGGTATACTCAAGGACATAATTTCCTAAGGGAATACAGTTTTCTGTCCCTCCACCCTTTAAACGGGAGCTTGGGATGAATTGTGTTTTTGTTCACTTCACGAGAGGCAGCAAATGTAAATGATGATTTTTTTTTGGCCTTGAGTTTAAGATTTCAGGTGCTGCTTATTCTCAGGCTGCATACAAATTCTGCCTCCTTCACTTGAGTCAGCAGACCCAAAATCCAAAAATGTGGCGCTAAATCCTCCCTTAACTATCTGTAACCTAAACACAACCATTTCATTGGCTGCCTGGCAATGAGGCCTGCAGCCAGACATTCATCAGGGTAACTTGGCTGTGCAACCACTCAGAAAAAAAATAAATCAATGTATCATTTAAAAAAGCCGACTTTTCTGATTTACTTTTCGGTTTTAGGCAGCAGATTTTATTTTATTTTATTTTTTATGTCTGGCAGAGGACCCCATCACTCCAAATTCATTCTGCCTCCGCCACTTCTGAAACACCCATGTGTATACTGGCACTAAAATAACAATAACAGTATAATATCATATTCCACACTGACTCCTACAGCACGGACCCGGCAAGGTTTTGTGTATTTAATCTGGCAGAGCATGTAATAAAGTTTGCCTGCAGAATCACAGAGGTCCTGCAGAGTCATGAGCGTTGGCCTTTCGGCCCAAAGATCCAGACTTCAACACCAAGCCGCAACTTTAGCACTGAACAGACGATCGCTAGTTTCCCCTACTGAGGTCCATCCCTTGTGTGTTCTCCATCAATGTTACTGTTTCGCCAACGCACAGCCGCCTTCCAGCCATCTGCTCCTCACACCTCATTCCTTTTTCTCTCACCCTGTCCTCCATCATGCTTTCCCTCTCTGAGGATCAAAGTAACACGGAGTGGGTGGACGGATCCATCGGGCCCTTCATCCATCCACTTCTACAAGGGGGCAACCGTGGCCTGCGCTGGTCCTGCAGGTGGTTCGAAAGTCGCGTCGCAGGCCCGGCTTGCAGCAACACGCCTGATTTCCTTAACATACTTAGACCTATTCAACTTGTCTGTCACCACATTGACCGCTATACCCTGGACGACTCGGGCCAATAAAAGCGCAAACGTCCCCGGTTAATCCCTGTTGGCTAGAAGGACACCCTCTCTCTGAACTGGCTGCAATGAAGCTGGAAGCCTACAAGAGACCAGAGTTATTATGTACCCTCCTGAGTCATCCTCTCTTCTATCCACAATTACAGAGAAAAAAAAGGCAGCTTTTTAACCATTCATCTGCTGAGTGAACATGCAGATATGGGCTGGCTGTGTGGGGACAATACCCCCCACACCACACCACAAGTGAAGCACTTGATGGATGTTAGTGACACACACTGTGGATGGAAACGTGGTGTTTAGATGGGCATACATATACATAAATAAATGTACAGGAGAGATACCCCCACAGCAATCAAGCACTATGACGTATACACTCATATGTGAAGACCACATATATTTCATTCAGTGTATATAGTCGCATGCACACACACACACACACACGCACAGAGATCAAGACGAATGCATGCGCACACACAGACATGCACAGAAACGACCGGTATCTCAAATTAGAGCTCGAGAGGAACTGATAAACCGCACTCTCGCCACTCATTGACTTATTCACTTTCATCCCCTCCTTGCAGTCAAAAAAAAAAAAAAAGCCTCACGTTTTGAACGATGCGATGGGACACATGAAAAAGACGGCATGTGACAATCGCATCTTTAAAGGAGCAGGGACAAACGGTGAGGTCCCGGTGAATGAAAAATATCTGCTTAAAGACATCATGACTCAAAGAGAATGAAATACACCCACACTGTCTGACTGAAATGCATCAATATGTGCTCCCTTTCATGCACTAACACACACGCACGCAGCGTTCAGAGAGACGCACGGGAGGAAAGACACAGAAATAAACATGCTGCGGCGTCTCCATTCAATAGCCACTTCCGATATTCACATGCAAGAGGAAAAATACAAATTGAACACACGCGCACGTAAAAACACACACACGCACACTCAGAGACACACACACACACACACGCACGCACAGAGTACATAGCTTATTAGTCTGTCTTTGAAAAGGCACGGCCTCTCAATAGCATCATCTACCTCTCCCCTCTCTCCATTGTCCTCTCCTCACATCCATAGCCAGCCAATGAATGAGGAAACAGCCGCTACCTGTAAATGAACCACACGCTCCTGTTTCTGGGGCCCAGTGACGGCCACGAAGAAGAGAGGGAGAGAGAGAAATCTCTCTCTCCGCATCCCCCCATTGCCATGTCCCCCCCTCCTCTCTCTCTCTCTCTTTCTCTCTCTCTCTCTCTCTCTCTCACGCGCTCTCCACCACCTCCTCCTCCCCTACCCTCCTCCCGCCTCCCTCCTCCCCTCCTCCCGGTCTTCCAGCGAGAGCTCAGCCGGAGAGAGCCGCGAGAGTGGAGGAGAGAGAGAGAGAGAGAGAGAGAGAGAG
>JBCAUF010000062.1:8711956-8723912 GCA_038406115.1 Haemulon aurolineatum | reverse complement strand
AGTCATTCACAAAGAGACAGAGAGGAAACAGGCATTTCCTCTGACAGCAGATGGGGAAGGAAAATGAAATTGAAAACTCTGCAATGCTTTGATCAATTTAGGATTTTTGGGAGAAACCACTTGCTATATATTGTGGCGACCATGTGTGTTTTGGGGTCAGTGTGCATAAAGAGTGACTTGTGACTTTTGCCTTGCCATTAATAGATTGGAAAGTTTGACATCACATGCAGATAAGACAAAGATATTTGTGATAGGTGATGAAATGGATGAGCAAATGACTGAAGTCCACGCACTGCTGTGTCACCCTGGCTGTAAAGAAGCAACATCCTGCTGACGAAGTTCAAAAAAGCTAATCATGACATTTGGCATCATTTTAAAATTCTGGCCCCTGTTTGTTTTGTCTTGAATGAAGCATCATTGACCCACACGGGTGCCCACTGATTCAGGGTCAGTGAATTCACTAGGCTTAACGTATTGTATATGCATGTATAGTATTGCACAGGGAAAAGAGAGAACAGCAAGGCTTACCAGATACAAGAGTGCCATCTGGTGTTTTACAAAGTACACCTCAGCAGTGTGGTTTAACTCTGTAAAAAGTCTCACCTCGAAGTTCAAATTGCAGTGAAAACAAAACAAAACAAAAAGAAACTTGAGATGAACATAAACTGGTGGTAGTATTTTTTAAAAAGTGTTACAACACTAATTTATTTATTCTATAAAAATGGGTTTTTCATAAAGGAAAATATTCTTCCTCGCTGAGAGTTGAATGAGAAAATTGATACCACATGCTAGATATGCAGCTAACACCTGGTGAGAGTTTAGCTTAGCTTAGCATAAAGACTGGAAATGGGGGGAAAACAGCCTGTCCAGTGGTTAAGCTCCAGGTCCACATTTACCACACAGACATGACAGTGGTAACCATCTCTACAACCCAATTCAACCTGTTATTTTTCCAGCTCCAGTTATCCATTAAATCCCCATTTCAAAACTGTAAACTCCACCTCTGTAATCACCTCATAGGTCAGTCCTGAGCCTTCATTGTAGCAGATCGGTTTGCTTCATGCTCTGACACGGGGGCCCCCTGATCAGTCAGTGTAGCTATGTTACATCTGGCATGCTTGATAGGCTGTGAAGTGAAGCCGTCAAATCTGATCCCTGAAATCCACACTGGTCTGATCTCCAATCAATCCTGCACATGAAAGGAGGGCATTATTCACTGCTGAGGCCTCGCTCTATGGTCCCGTCAATGGCCCAGTTGGAAACACTATTTGGTTGTGTTGCTGGAACAATGTGTGAACTCGCCTTTGGCTGGGCAGAGAAAGTCTGCACAAGCCATTCCTGCCTTTTTAACCCTCGAACACATGCACTAGGTCAATAGGGGCTTTTAATATTCCAGGCAAAAGGAGAGACAGTAAGGAGATTTCCATTCAACTCTCACTTTTTGTGCCATACAGCTTCTTTTTTTATGTTAGATTGCCCAGGCAGGACCCAGGTTTAGAGAGCCCAATGATGGTGACTTTGTATTTAATATGTTAAGTAAATTAGAGGCGTTTTCGGTTTAATCCTGAAAATGTTCACAAATGGTGTCAATACCAAATGTTTTCTGCATTTGAAAGATAAATATTGTTAAGGTGCAATGATTTTAGTCAATGCCTTCTAACATTTTGGTAATAAAAGCATTTGGCCTAAAGGAACCGGTATTATTTATTGGCTTCAATATTCAACATTTTGCCTTCTGGTGCCAAACTACCAATAGTTCCCACTTGACAAATGAGTTTCTCCACCAACGTGTGTGTCAGAACTTGCTTGTTATTAATGTGCAAAAATCTGAAGTCTGAAATAACATTCACTGATGTTCATCGGTCAGATCCTAACACAAGTTGTGGTTATATGGTAAGAGTGATACTACAAATCCAACTGCCATATCATTTCACGTGAAATGTGAGTGAAACTGCAGAGCTGTTGTTTCTTTCTTAAGATTACAGAAGCAAGGCGTTGCTGAATGTGTTTTACATGGGAAAAAGGCACATTCATAAGGAAGGTGGAGTTGTGCAAATCTGGTCATACTCAGAGGATGTTGGCTTGGACAGAATGAACCTTGCTCAGGATATGATTTACGGGAAATACGGCATGACTTGTAATTTCCTAACAATTGACCTAGAGATGCATGTCACATCTCTGAATCTAGATTTAGATTTCTTGTTCACAGGGAAATCCACCTGCTGTGCTATAGTTATACATACGGTATGTTGTATAATATGAATTTATAATATTAATGTCAATAATCACATTCCAGCCACTTAACCTCTTGAGCTTCAGTTCTGCATAATAATAATAGTCATTAATATGCCTATAGTAAAATTGTAGCATCCATTCACTGTGTAGTTGTTGTATAAGTCCATTTGTACATTGGTGTGTGACATTTTATTACATTGCATTTTGACATTATATTATAGAATGTAATGTAATGAGATGCCGCATTTGTGTTCATTCTTGACACTCACTGAAAATACATGGATGTACACTCAAACAAGGCTGGATCGAACACAGCAGACGGGGTAAATTGGAAAAGTCAAAGTTGCGAGTGCGGCAAAGTCAGCAAAGTGTTTAAAATAAACTTAATTAGCAAACTGATTGCTTGTAGTTTTATTATACCACTACTAAAACTCAATAGAAAATTGAAATAGTAAAACTTCTTATTTATTCCTGCATTTTTACTAAATATTGAAGCCCTGTTTTACATATGGGCTCTGTGTCAAATGTAGTTTATACCTTTACTATTTCAGACAATAATGTGCTTACATAGAACATGTTCTGAAGCAAATTTAATCACATTTTCACGAAATAACTTACAGCATACCTGAAGCACAGTAGTATTTTGGTTGGTTTCTGGGACTACCGGCAAAATAGGTTAGAAGAATTTTTGGGCCTCAACAAGGACTTCAGGTCATTTTGTTCCAGGGGCCAACTAGTGGCTTAGTCTGGCCCTTCTGTCAACAGGTGCCCATATTATAAAACACTTGTTTGCTGCATGTTTTTGGTTGTTTGCGCTTCCTGCGTATACTGTGTGTTGTTGCAGATGTACTGTACTGTATTTCTTGCATATACAACAGCATATTTGACAAATAAATGTTAATGTGATAACTTCAAAATAAATGTATATATTTTCCTCGCACTTACAAACTTTTTATGACAGGGGGAGCTGTGTCACACAAAATGAAGCTGGGACCCTGACACGGTGTTTGCTCCTTAGACAGACCATCACAGAATATTGACACTCACCCAGAGGATGTCCTTGTCACTCTCCTCAGGTGCTGCATCTTAAGGTGTCACTTACCTTTTTTGGCTAAAAAAGGAAATCAGGTGCCCACACACGGGCCCTCACTTGGAGACCCCATGTGATCTCGGAGCCTGGAAACATTTTCACCTGCAACCCAATCCCAAACAGGGCCGCGCTCTGCGGGATTGGATGCGTCACCTTATCCCCCACTTTGTGTCCCATTACCCAGCAGTTGTAATGCTCACACCAGTGTAACGTGTCTAAGGTAGCAGGCGGGGCAAGCTGAGCCGGCCTGAAATTTAAATTAACCTCAGCGACATTTATGTGTGCTGGGGAACAGAGGTGTTACATTACCGGTACCCTCACTCCCGCCATGCATGCACACCTGTCGTACATAGAGGGCAACAAAAGAATGTGCGCACTCACATACATTAGCTGGAGGAAATACAGAGTCGCACATGTGTGTTACTAGTTTTTTTGATTATCTCCTCCGGTGGAGAGCCTCCCTTTACAGTGGCTGGTTTCAAAGCCACTGTGAGAGTCTGTTATCAGAGGATAGAGTGAAGGAGGGAGCCGTGTGTGTGTGTGTGTACTGTGTGCATGTGTGTGTGTGTGTGTGTGGCAGGAAATGTCAGAGAGAGAGGCTTACCATCTATTTTTCAGTACTGTTGAACCTCCTGCTCGTCATGGGAGGCTGTACCTGGGCTTCCTTAAGATTAACACTGTCAAGATCAATATCATTGTTTTCTGTAAAACAAACTGTGCCTGTTAATAAAACTGTGGAGCGTGGACACTGTTAAGCACGCAGGGATAGCAACAAAAAAAAAAAAAAGAACATGTCTAACACATTTCTCCTGGCTATCTTAAACCAATCATTTGACATTTTGGGAAATATGTTGAAGACTGATACCCCCGTCATGTCTGTATGCTAAATAAGAAGCTAAAGGCAGCTGCCACTTAGTTTATTTTTGCATAAGGACTTGGAGCATGAGGAAACAGCTTGCTTGGTTCCATCAAAAGGTAGAAGAATCCACCTTTGGACCACAAACTTCCTAGAGGTTCTTCTGGTTGCACATAACCTCCATAAAATGTTGAATCATTGTTTAATTTGTACAAAAATAGTGTAAAACTATCACAATATGTTATGTTAATTAGTGAGGTTACCCATGAAAAGAGCCAGGCTGACTGTATTCTCCTGTTTTTAGCCTTTATGCCAAGCTAAATGTCTGCTGGCAGTGATTACATATTTGCTGTACATACCTGAGAGTGGTATTAATCACCTCTACAAGAAAGCGAACGAGCACATTTCCCGAGATGTCAAAACTATTCCTTTAAAGACAAAGTACTGCCTTTGGGAAAGACGCACTTTGAGGACGAGGTGGAACTGACTTTGGCTGCCACTGCGAGCGCTCTGTTCCCTCGTCGAGCGGCCCGAGGGCATTTGGAAAGTGCTTTACCCAAGCAAGGGTAAACAGGGCAGCAGAGGGGGCAGCTGATCCCCTGTGGCATTCTCCCTTAATTTCTTCTCAAAATCTGGGTCACACAAGATGATGGGTGCATTCCCATCCTTTCTGCTCAAGTGTTTTTATGGTCACCATAAATTATTTATTGGTCTTACTCTGCTCTAGAGGCATTTGTGTGTCTGACACGGGGAAATCCTTGTTGACAAACCACTTCCCACATCTTCAACATCAAATTTGATTATTCAAGACTCCACTGGGTTATTCTTACCTTGCTCTGTGGGAAAGACACGGGCACGTCTTGCAGTGGAGTCTGATGTGGATTAAATTACGTCTCCACTCAAATGCATTCACCTTTTTGTGGTCTCACTTTGTATTGACAATTTGATTAGAAGAGACACAAATGCATCTTCCTCTTTGCCACGGTCTGGTGAAATTGGAGATTCACATCCCTAGCATCTCTTTCAAACGGATCAGCAGGTCATGGCCTCATAAATGTTATTTGGAAGACCCATGAGAGCGACCACAACAGACAGTATGGCTCCCAAGGGCACAGCGGGTGGTTATTAAAGGCATGACAGAGAAAAACAGAACAGAGGAAGAGGCTCTGTCTCGATAACCAGGTAAGATCATGAAGGACTCCTCTGTGTTCCCTTAATTACCCTGGGTGAAGAGGTGAGAGTAATGAGTGTCTGCTGAAGGGCTTTCCCTACCTGAATATGAAAAACATGTCCCTGTTCAGACTACAAGTCTCTCTCCCTCGCTCTTTCTATTTCATGACAGCTGAACTGCAGTAACCTTAAATGCTCTGCTTCTCAAAACAACCTTTTCTGACAATTAGATGTCATTGCACACAGGGTGATTGGCTTGTGACTAAAGGTTGGCATCTGAGGAATAACTGCAGAGCTGCATCGTGTTTCTGGATTCTGGTACCAGGCAGGCATTAAATCCCATGCATTTGCCCCTCTCCTGTCTCTCTCCTGGGTGACAAGTTTTGGTGTGTTCCCTCCTCACAAACCTACAACATCTTGCATTTGGTGAAGACTTTCGATGGGCTGGCATGGACAAACATATCAGGAGAATGGCAAATTAAAGGAAACGGACAAGTCTTTTTATGTGCAGCATAGAGTACTGCTGTGCTGTACAAATCATTTAGGGATCCCACTTCTTATGGGGGCTAGCAGGGGTTTCCTGTCAAATACTCTTAACATAGAGAGGCAGCTTGGAGGTTTGCGGCTCTCATCAGTATGGAGCTCTGGTACAGTAGCTTCTATCAAAAACATCACAGAATAACTGATGAGCCCTTCATCACACAGCAATCTGATTCATCAGCATAGTGAGCTGACTATGCATCCATTAAAGTGAGATTCAGATGCTAAATACTGCATGCATTTTTTCTTCAGTGGACCAATTTTAGTAAGAGAAACCCCCAAAACAACAGTTTAAATGGAAAACATCATTTTACTTGTAATATACCAGTGAATGCCGTAAGGGTTTTAATGGAAAACAGTTGTACATGGAGTTCCTCATTCTACTGTTGCCTTTTCCCATTGTTCATATCGCTGTCTGACGTTGCCTTCTGAATTGTCTGTGTGGGAGTGAGGTGCATCAGGGTGCATGCACCACTGGATAAATCCCATTTGTATCCCACATTTGGAGTTCTCCCAAAACATGCCGCTGCTTTTTCTCCCATAGCGCGCAGACTAGACCATCAACCCCTAATGGGTCGCTGAAAGATGAATTATTCATCTAGGCTTGGTTGCAGCCTGGTTTTCTTGTGCAGACACATGTCTTGTTGCCCACCTTGGCTCTGTGACAAGAACTGAAACTGACCACGCTGTTTCAAGTTGTAGCTCCATCTTGTTTAGTGTGGGTTACCACTTTATGTCCCATGTGTAGCTCCATTAGCCCTATACCACAGTACTAATGGTGGAAGACTCCTCTGACTTGCCTTGTCTGCTGGGCAATGACTTGAGATACTCCAGGTGCCTACGGGCGTCCTCCTGATTAGCCCTGACATAGTAGACCAGGTAGGAGATGACCATGGTAAACCAGCCGAACATGACGACCAGCATGGCCACATCTGTAGTCCTCTTCATCACCACACATAGGTCTATGTCTGGTGCCAAAAGGAAGGCAAGTCCCTGAACTCCTATCTCCTCAGGATCTGAAGTCTCACACACAATGCCCGTCAGCGACGCAGTCTCCAGGTTCACATGGGGCAAGGCCATCTGCAGGTTGCAGTCACAATGCCATGGATTGTTTGTTAGGTTGGCGCGAGCCTGCAGGCCCTCAAAGGCCTCAGAGTTAAAATATTTCAACTTGTTCGAAGAGAGGTCTAGGAACTGTAGCGAACCCAGGCCTCTAAATGCCCCGGGGTCTAACTGGCTTAATTCATTATGCGATAGATCCAGTTCAATCAGGTAGGGCAAACCTGCAAAAGCATTCGTTGGGACTGTAGTGAGGAGGTTGAAGTCCAGGTAGATGCGTCGTGTGTCATTGGGGAGATCCTGGGGGATCTCTGTGAGCTGCAGATTGCTGCAACGCACCGTCTTGCCGCCGCTCTCACTCTCAGAGCAGTAGCAGCTCTTGGAGCAACTGGTGGCAGCATGGTGAAAGCAGAAGGTCATTAGCACCAGGCTGTGCAGCAGCAAACACATGACCACTGAGTGGCGCAGCAGCCAGTCTGCAGGTAGGGACATCATGGGATACGGGCATGCTCCAGGAAGGACCACCTGGGACCTGACATCCACATCAACCTCCCCAGTAACTGTTGAACCTATCGTATGACAGAAACACAACAGAAAAGCACATTAACAGTGGTGAGAGGAATAAGCTGACAAAAGTGAAGTGCAGATTGTACTATGAAATACTATTCTCGTGCAAAACTTGGATTATTAACAAGAGTCCTTTGTGTTATTTAACACAGAAATAGGGGGTACAGTGTCTTGTCTAATTGCGGAGAGAAGGCAGCGGGAATGCTGCACGCTCTTTTCAGCATGCTGCTGGCCAGAAACAATCACACTTCTGTTGTATTTCCAGGAAAGTCTTAGGATCAAACATTCCCTTCATACCAGCACAATAAACAAGCTCAGAAAATCCTTTGGTGTCACTGTGCCTCTTTTATAATTGACATCCCTGCGGTGCAAGGCTATTTCAGAACACAGAGACTGGCATTAACATAGTGATGTGACACCACGAGGAACAAGATGTTCAACGATATAAAACCAACTAGATTTTTCATGGAGTGTATCATGTTTTCAGCTATTTCTAAAACTATAGCTGCCATTCTGATGCAACACTTTAATTGAAAAGTGATCGTTAAGAAATTCCTCGCATGGTGTCTGTCAAGCTTTGCGGTCAGTCGACCATGAGGTAATTTAGTTAGGAGTGCAAGTAACACATGGGTAAAAGCTTGTCTGTCTGCGTGTTCTGTAAATTACACTTTATATTTTTCATGTAAGCTTTTGAAAAAAAGCAGGTCTACCTACCCTAACACACTTCATTAATAGCTGATCAGGGCTACCTCCTATCCTGTTACTAATCCTCTTAAGGAAAAACTCCTTAAGTCAGTGTAGCATCGGTGTTGGCCACCCAATCCCTTTGTTTGGGGTAAATGCTAATGCTATAAACAGCACCAAGGCCAACAAAACACACAATGTGATGGCCTGCCTTCCTTGAGACAAAAAGGAACCACAGAGTTCAACCAGACTTCTTAATTTCTTCAAAATGGCCGGAGACTGGGCAAGATCCACTTACCAAGATTAAAAAATGAAATCGATCTCTAAGTACCTCTAAGTATCGCATGACGTTGGGGGGTAGAGGACAGACTGTAGTGGCAACAGTGGTGTGTATGTGTGTGTGAGGGGAACAGACGATTTGTCTACGAGACACAGCTAATAACGCTCGTCGTGTTACGACAGTTTAAGAGATGCCTGCCTGACAACCCCAATAATGAGCCATTGGGGGAGATGGAGGCTGATGCACCGGAGCAAAGCACCGATGAAGCCTCTGCTATTAAGGAACTGGAGTTTGCCTCCCTAAGACATGAGATGTTTATCCAGACATCTTCATTGAGGCAAAGAAACTTACAAAGGATTCCCCTCTGCACTCGCAGGAGGGGGAGGAGTTGGGGGGGCGCGAATGAGAAAGTAAAATAGTATGACAGATGCGGCTTAACGCCTGAGAAAATAAAAAGTCTTTCCTTAACTAAAAGGGTAGCATTATGCTCCCGTAAAGGCTATACTTTTCCCGTCACATAGCATGCCAGCCTGGTGTTTTGCTGAGAGATAATGGGGGAGCACAAGTCGGGGGCTGGTGACGGAGGAGGAGGAGGAGAAAGCATGTGGGAAAGGAAGGAAATAGAACACACCAGCCACAAGGTTGTGAGAGAAATAATGATATCAAGAGGATTTGAGGAGAGGGGTAACATTACAATAACAACACAGGGAGCCGTGTGTGACACTAATGAGATATCGAAGAAGGACGGAAGGGGCAAATGTTAGCGAGTCAAAGGGACAGCTGATGAAGACAGCTGGCAGTGAAAGAATAAAGGCGAGGGGATGGAGGGAAGTGTCGCCCTGTGGGTAAACAAGAGAGGGTGTAGATCTAATGAGTCTCAGGGTGGGGCGCCAGTATCACAACATTTTCCAAAAATAGCTTTCTATCCAAAATTGGCAAAAAAAAGAGTGATTTTGCTAATGGCCTACTCTTCATCCCTACAACAAATATAACTCATCTCACATCCATATACTATAAGTTCAATAAATCAGCAGGCCTCTAAATCAGGTGAGGTCTTTGTCACTGTTCCGAAAGTCATTGCCTACTTCTACGATAAATAACTCCCCTGCTTTTAATTTACTCGATAAATGCATCGCTCTCGCAGCCAAAGGTCAGCCTCTCACTTCATAAATTCTCTGCTGTCAGTGCTGAACTAACAAAGTCTCTGGCAACAATTACTCGAGGAGCAGTAATTTGGAGAAGCATTAAAATGCGACGCAACTGTTTTTATGTTAATCGATTTTGTGACACGCATGGGGTTTTTCCTGCTCGAGTCTGACCTCTTTTTGGCAACACTTCACAGCTGTGCGGATCACATGAATGGCAAATAAGCTGCTGGCTTCTAGCTATAAACGGGAGGGAGGGAGGGTGTGGATGACAGAGAGGGAAACAGGAAAATAAAGCATCCTTGACATCTTTAACTTAGACCGTGGGCTTTTAATGCAACTGTAATCATATTTTAGTGCTTTTAGCCCTATACACACACACGATCCATTACTCAACGCCAATCTCAATTACTGGAGATGCTCTTTCTGTTCCTTAAAGCACAAGACTGCACTTGGCAGATTTCCACTGTAGCTGGAGACCCTTTATCCACCCCCCAGAAAAATCTTGTTGCCTTAACCTGGAGAGAAATATGCATAAGCACATTGTTACAGAAGGGCAGTCAGGTCTTTTGATACTGTTAATGTACAGTGTACTTAGTAAGGGTTTGATCTCATAGCCACAAATCAGCTCAATTACATTTTCAAGATTAACTTCAATATTTATATCCTCAACATACATTTCAATACTAAAGCGAGGCTGATATAATTACTTTAATTCACACTAATCACAACACAACATAAGATGCTAAATTAAAGCCAGTGGATTAAAATTTTAAAAAAAATTAAACAGTGGATTAATTATCAGTTCCTGCTCAAATTTAAATTCCACTCATAAGCAACAAGCATGTGGTGGGAAATGAACTCAAAGCACAGGAGATAAAGGCGATGCCTTGTGGGAACTGATACCCTTGTTAAGTTTGTCTTTCATCCTGTTTTAGTCAGCACCATCCAGTGCTTCTTCCCAGCAACCAGCCTCATTCAAAAGCCCGCATTCAAACTGGGGAAACAGTTTCTCTTCAACGGGTTAAACAATAATGTGAAAGATCATGCAACATCACAGTAAAAAAACGCACGCATTCAGATCAGTAACGCGCACTCACGTCTTTGCCGCTTTTCCTCTCCTTTTCATGGTGCGTATCTCAGCAAGTGCCCAATAACAAGACCGCCCGGCAGATCAGAGCGCTCCCCAAAAGGCGGTTCGGCCAGTGTTTGGGTTCGCCTCCATCAGGTCCTCTTGCAGCTCGTTAAACTTGCGCTGAGAGCCGCTCCGGCAGCCAGCGAAGCGCCACTGGAAATGCTCCTACAGTTCAGGGCTCGCTCAACACAGCCTTTTAGTTTCCACGCAACCAGAAAACTAGGCAACATCGCTGGAGCCGGCGCGGATTGACAAGGACGCAGAGCGGAGGGCAAGGCTGCCACCGATGGCGGAGTCTCGCCGACTCTGATCCCGCATATGACAGGAAATTATACTAATGCAAAGTTTAAAATGGCAGACACGTGGCGCGCGGTGCATTTACGCACAGATGGAGAGCCTTAATGGCTGCAAATATGCGGTCACACGCTGAGCCGGAGTGCATTCATGCAAATGTGTGACGGCGTGACTGATTGGATTCATTCATATGCATCTGCTGATTGCTGTGAGTGAGGTGGTTTTGATGTGCATGCATCAGGTGCCAGTAAAGTAAGCAGTACCCCTCCCTCACATGCACACACCCACTCTCTCTTATTCTCTCTCTCTCTCTCTCTCTTTCTCACACACACACACACACACACAAAGAGAAGTGATCTCATACACAGTACAGTACATGGAACGGTTGGGTTGGCAGCCTACACTAATCAGTTTTGATCTGAAGCTTGTTGTTTCAAACATGCAGCCTGGCTGCCAGGGCGGTGGATCTTTGGCCGTCTCCAGGCCCTTTTCCTGCCTGCTGCCAGCCGATAAGGAAGCCCAATCAAATTCACTATGAAAACAGACGTGCATGGGCACTGGCCTGGGAGACTCTGCCAAGCAGCCAGTCATAAGGTATTAATGGAATTAAAATCAATAAAGTGGGACACTCCACCCAAACCCCCTCCCTACTGCTTGGGAATGACAGACAGTGAATGATTAACTGCACCCAGAGTCTTTCTTTCTTTCTTCCTTTCTTTCTTTCTTGCAACCAGTTAGACAGAATATTACTGAATATTATATGGCCTTGCATAAAGGCTGGATTACCACCCAGTGAAGGTGGGTAACAGCCCGCAGCCCCATACCTCCAGAGGCCAAAAGACCCCAGTTTGCAGATGTGGCAATTACTTAGTGGTCATTTGATTACTGCAATTCTGTTAGA
>JBCAUF010000062.1:8680715-8692759 GCA_038406115.1 Haemulon aurolineatum | reverse complement strand
TTAAAACAGATCCTTCCTGCCATTTAGGAAGCTTGTTTGAACTGCTCATCAAGATGTTGCCTTTCTTGGGTAAACATTTGTCTGGGACCCTCGATGGGTAAAGATAAGAATGGAGCAGGAAACCAAACGGTTGCCGCCCTCTCAGATACCCAGACTTAAGTAAGAGTGAGAGGAATATAAAGTTGGTATGGACATGAGCCTCAAACTTTGGTTGGTTGGACATTTTTATCAGTTGAAATCTCCGTTTTTGTTTATCTGAAGATATATCGGCGTGAGAGAGGAACGAGAAAACTGGGAATTGTCGGGGTTTGGTTTGGCAACCTTCTGAATCAGGTACTGTGAATGAAATGCTTTAGGCTGAACCTGTTGTGTCATCTTGCTGTCGCTAGCGTCTCTAAAACCAGACCAGCAAGTAGTTGATCAAGTCGCAGCTCGTAGCCAGATTGAAGCTCTGTATCTATTTTGTTTTTGTTTTTTTTTTAAGATATCATTGTGGGATTTGACTATTTTATCTTACAATCTCCTTAATGATCATCGAGAGGATACCTAGGGGTCAGTATTATTGTTTTATGCCTTGTGTGACGTGCTTAAATTGCTGTTACTGCAAGTGGTATAATCATGTTTCATTTTTGTTTTCAGGCCAACATGAACCCTATCAGCACTTTAGGGGCATAAACTCAACTTTTGACCTGCAGATTGGTCTTTAGTCTCACAATGAGCGTGCTGGATATCATAAGACGCATTTTAGTTTCTCTTCTCAATCATAGACAGCGTTTGCCCTGAGACGGACAGGACGGATACCTGACATTCAAGAAGCCATACCCACAACAGCACCGCAATCATGGGTGAATGGGGCTTCCTCGGAGGACTCTTTGACAGCCTCCAGGAACACTCGCCTATGCTCGGTCGTTTCTGGCTCTTGCTCATGCTTGTCTTTAGGATACTGATCCTGGGAACCGTGGCCAGTGACCTGTTTGAGGATGAGCAGGAGGAGTTTACCTGCAACACTCTCCAGCCGGGCTGCAAACAGGTGTGCTACGACCTGGCCATCCCGATCTCCCAGTACAGATTCTGGGTGTTTCACATCGTCCTCATCGCCACTCCTTCGCTGATTTTCCTCGTGTATGCCATGCATCAGAGCAAGAAGAGGACCATGCGTTCAAAACTCAGCCAAATATGCAACCAGGACTACAGAGACGATCTCCATATAAAAAGGCTTTACATAGTCAACGTGCTCTTTCGCATAGTGGCAGAAGTTGGCTTTCTAGTGGGCCAGTGGCTGCTGTACGGCTTCAAGGTGGAGGCACAGTTCCCCTGCAGTCGCTTTCCTTGCCCCTACGTAGTGGACTGCTTCACCTCCCGCCCCGCAGAGAAAACCGTCTTCCTCTGCTTCTACTTTGTTATTGGGGTGATAGCGGCCCTCTCCAGCGTTGTGGAGCTTTTCTACAGCTCCGTGAAGTGGTTCTGCTCAGGCCGGCGGTCCCACACCCCGGAGCACTCCTGCATCTGCGAGAACCTCCACAACAGCAAACACGAGGAAGCCGAGGCAGAGGAGAAACAACAAGAAAAGGCTGTGCCAGGGAGCGCGCCCAGCACCGTGAGGATGAAGGGAGGATCCGTGAGGAGCAGCGGGAGCAGGAAGGTCTCCAGAGCCGTCCACAAGCACAAGGGCTGCAAATACGTGAGCACCAGGACACTCATGGTGTGACGAAGCCTTGATTCAAACATCCTGTCCGTTATGATCATCTAAATGTTTTGATGATAAGACTGATTCTCGTAAGGCCTGTCACAAAAGTGTTCACTAAAGTTTTTATGATGGGAGATAGGGTTAATGTTAGATCCGGAAATGACAGACGAAAAGACTGATGGCTGTGATAAGGCGGATACACTGTTTGGTCTGATCAATCATTACGAACCATAAATAGCCCAGAGGGAGGGGGGATTACACATAATACACTGATTGTGTCTTTGTTTAAAAGACAACTGATTGTAGACCCCTGCGCCACACCTCTCTTGGTGGAAAAATCCACCATGAAACAGAAGACAGATCAGGAACACTGTGTGATTGTAGAGGCCTAATTCAGTAAACAAAGAGAACCAATTCTGAACTTAAATCTAGTGTGTATTAGTTTAACATTGTGGGAAATATGTTTATTTCTCTCTTACTGAGAGTCCAAGGAGCTCAAGACTGTTTTTATGTTTGTACGGTCAGTGCAAATCCTCCTGATTAGCTTAGCTTGGCACAAAGACTGGAAACAGGGGGTGCATAAGTTAATGGTTTAATCAATGGTAAAGAAATATTTGCTAAAACTTTATAGGTCTGTTCTAAGCTCTTAATAAGAACATATTGGGTATTCAGATATATAGACCAAACAACTTTTATCACAACTTAGCATGCATTTATGAATGGTATTCATAATTGCAATATTACCAAATGGAGACAAAGGATTTATTTCAATCTTGCAACCCAGTAATTGCTCTTGTCAATGGCTTATGACTGACATATAAAGCATTAGTAAGTGAATTATCGACCAATAACGAAGTCAATTCATCATTTAAAAAGTAGTTCCAGACGTTTTAAAACATAAACAACCATACAGATAAATCTCTATACACTAAATCTCATCACATTACATCTATTACATTGTGACCATAACCAGGTAGGGTAAAGTACTGATTTTGTTTTTTGTTTTTTTCAAATAAATTTTATCATTTTTATATTACACAATTGGATGAAAAACTTCACGTATGCAACTTCTGAATATTTTGTGAGATTCACAACATTTCATCCTGATGTTCAACCTTATATCAAATATTATAAGGGTTAACACATTTCATTGTGTCTGGTGACCGACATGGCTGATTTTTTGTTTTTTTACTGGCAATGAACATGTCTGCTCGTGTCTTAGTTTTTTTAAATATAAATGAGCAAGTTGAGTCAAAGCAGGTCGTACGGTTATACAGCATGAAATTTACCAGGGTGTGTTTGAGAGACTGTTGTTGTAATATGTCAAACAGGATGCCAGAAAACAAGCTGAGTTGCATTTTTCAAAGTCACTGCAGCGTAGCCTGTTGAACATGAAGCTTCTTGTTGCTTTGTTCATCTTCCACTTAGATATACAGCATATACTGGTATCATCATCACTCCTCATCTGCAGAACACGAACATTAAAAGCGCTCCTCAACTCAAACTCTGTTTTTGTGTGTTGTCACTGGGATGTTTGTGCAGTGTTTAAAGACTGTTTTCACCTGCTGGAGGGGAAATTATCTCTGCAATGAAATCCAAAACATGTAGGCGACATTCATAAATTCTGGATTTTTCATTGAGGAAGAAACAGATGTGCCTGTAGAACTGTTTTTAGTATAAGTATTTTTAAACGTTATGTCTCAAACATCTGGAGAAACACGCCTGAAAATAAATGTTATAGCTCAAAACAACACAATACCATTTTCTGTTCCTGTTATGAATTGATTTTCTAAATATAATTATTGGATGTACTTAGTGCTTAATTCTCTCAGGTATGTGATCTTCACCATCTGGTGAGGAAACCATCGTAATGCCTTCATCAAAACATGAAAATACTGCATAAAATCATGTGAAAATCCAAATAAAAATACATCAAGTGTGTTTACCGGTACCAGGATATGTATAAGAATATTTGGCAAAAATACATTTTCTTTTATGTGCGTTGTGTCAACAGTAGGTGGCAGCAATGGAACAGTAAACCACGAATTATGACGCTCTCATCCTCAGTGAGATGACTTCATTTGCAGCCACATTATTTCAATGACAGCGTGCACACTTCCGAGTCACCGGGGGCTGATTTTGCTGCGTGACACCGCGGTTGTTAATTCCGCAGTTTGGATTGAAACATCATGATGTCCTCCGCAGCCATTCCACCTTGAAAAAGCGTATGGCTCCATTTCAACTGAATCAACTAGTTCATTGTTTTTAATGATTACTGCTGTATCTGCAACCAGAGCAGGAAATGCGATTGTCGTTTCAAGACTCGCGCAGTCACACATCCAACTGGCTCATCTAAACAAAGTCATCTAAATACTCTCCAAAGAAGCTTATTTTTGACTCAAACAGTCCTCCCAGAGACACGCACATGCACACACAATCCCCCCGCTGTTCCCTGGACGCATCATATATGCAGATTGCAAAGCGGTGCAGGCTCTTTGATGTGCATAGAACAGAATTCTAGATGTGTTTTATATAACCACTCGAGAGGGGAGGAAGGAAGAGTCGAAGAGGATTACCGTCAAAACTTTCCCCGTTTCCTTTTGTCTGTCTGCGTCTCTACCTTTTCATGTCTGCCTTGTCAAACTGGAAGTCTGCCTGTTTCTCTCTTTCTATACCTCCTCCTCAGACCCTCTCTCTCTCTCTCTCTCCTCCCTCTCTTTCTGTGCCTTTCGATACTTCACTCCGTCTTTTCTGAATCTGGGGAGGCCTCGCTGCTGGAGTCTGTCTCATAGAAAATGTAGGTCATCTGTTTTCAGCGACTCCCTTCACACGGAGGAGGAGATGGAAGCAATAACATCTTTCTCTGCGCACCCCCCTCCTCCTCTTCCTACATTCTCCCCTCCCTCCACCTTGAATGAGACACTTAAGGGGCTCCCTGTGCTCTACCTGCGTCCCAGTCCCCCCCCTTCACCCACCCACCTGTCTGACTGACAGCTCCACATGAAGTGTCTCCGGGTCTCTCACTTTCTAAGTCGTGTAGGGATGACATTTGACAGGAAGAGATTCAAGAAACGTCACTCCTACAGTTTACTTTCTCTGCTCCAAACACTCAAACACTAACAGCTTTTCTGTGGCATTACTCTTTGATTGGGTTTATTTACGGCTTAGTGCCCAGTTCTGAGCAAATCAAGCAGCTTGTTTACTGGCCTGGGTTTTTGCTAACTTGTGACCCAATAATGCTGACTTCAGTCCCTGTAAGTTTGGAAAAACAAGACTTTGACTTGTTTTTTTGATGATTTAAGAACAGATGGAAAGAAATACTTTATTTTTTACATGCATGCTGTAATTTCTCAATAATCGGCAAGGAGGTTTCCTGGAAATCACCGTTTCATTTGTGACTGATGACTTGAATAATGCTCTGTGACAGTACACATGGCAAGAAGCTGCTCATTTCTTTGAGTTTTAAAAGCAACAGGAAATTATATAGTGGTTTTATGTTGTAGTTAAAAATTAGTGTTGATTTCCAGACAACTCTCTTTGAAAGAACCTCCAAGATATTAATGTCTGGCTCAAGAAAAAACATAATTTATTACTGTAAATATTATAATTCTTATTGTTATAATGGTGTAGAAATGTTTAACCTAATCTTTGGGGAAATAAGTTTTAAAACTTATTTGGAATCAGCTGAATTCTGCTTTGCTTTCTAGGCAGGTGTACCTGCTGGCTATCAGTTGTCAGCATCTCCCCCCCAGAGCCACAAACCCCTGCCCTAGTGTTTCAGTGTGTTGGTGTACTTATCTGGAGTCAGGGCCGGATCAAACCACTAGGGGGCCCAGGGGCAAAATTGAGCCCCTTTACCTTAAAGCACCCATCAGGTGCACATGAGAGCTGGTTCAAGGCAGCTTTTATTATTTTTGCCGAAAGACCTTGAAACCAACCAGCGATTTTGTTCTGGATAACTTCCCTGCCCTGTCTCTGCAGTGTGTCAGTCAGCTCGTGGTGCTCTAGCACAAATTTGCTGGGCACCGAAAAGGCAGATCGACACAGTTTGCGACTGGCTTGTGAACACAGTGGCACAGTTCGCAGTTAAGAAGCCAGATATTTTCCTCTGAGGCTAGTAGAGACCAAAAACAAAGCTAATAAAGAGTGAATGTTTGACTCACATTCATCAGGCGGCAAAAAACATGGCTCCAAATGATGCTAACGCTGCTCCGTTTCTGCTAGTGTGGCACATCAGCATAAAAGCTGATGATATGTTGGTTACTGTAGATTAAGGGTTGTTATCATACCATTATATTGTTATATTTTATAGTGTGCTTTAGTGATTCATATTGGCATTACCGCAAATTAATTGCAACATAGTGCACTGGGGGCCTTTGGGGCCTCTGAGGTTCTGGGGCATGGGGTTTCCTGTTAGTAATGTAGCACTGCCCGGAGTGTTTTCAGATTAAAAGAATAGTTCAACATTATGGGAAATACACTCACTCTTTTTCTGTCTTGACAGTAAACTAGATGAGAAGATCAATACCAATCTAATTTCTGTATAGTAAATATCAAGCTTCAGCCAGCCTCCAGTTGAAATAGGAGGAACTAGCTAGTCCTAAATCCAGCACAAATGATCATATTCATTTGAGCTCTCCTTTAGGCTCCTAATGAAAAACAAAAATCACGCCACAAACATTTTATTGTGACCTGAATGCAAATAGTGTGATTGTTTTCTACACTATAAAACATGTAGAAATGTTTTGTATGTGAGCAAACGTGCACCACACCTACTGGATATTAAGACCCAGTTATGCAACTGTGACCTTCATGACCCTCTGCAGTGCTGACGATGCCCTGTGCATCTCTGTGTGTCCCTGCCGACCTCTGGCCGGCCACACAGCTGGCCGCAGAGCTGGTGGCCAAGGACAGCTTATATCTCTCTCTTCGCTCAACGCCACTGAAGCGTGCCTCCAAGTTTATGGCGTCACCAAAGATCTCGGGTCACCGCACATCACACCTCGCCACTCTATCTCCTCCTCCTCCTCCTCATCCATCCATCTGTGCCCTCCCCACTCCCTCCCTCCCTCTCTCTTTCCCTTTGCCACAGGGTGCGCTGTGTGAATGCAGCGTTTACAGTGAAATATTCCTGCCGCCTCTCTTCCTCTCTTTCATCTCTCTCCCTCCATCTGCTTTCTTCGCTTCTTCCCGTTCTACCCGCCCGAGGGGGGGCAGCTATGTGAATGGTGCACCGTCATCTGAACTCGTTCTCTCCCCCCGCCCCCTCTTCTCTCATTTTCTCAGGGAAAATATTGTGTAAAAGCCTCTGGGCTCGGGCCACTAAGCCATGTTGCATATAGTGACCAGAGAGGGGATGAGCTGACTGCTCTGCCCCTGCTGACACAATGGCTTCGCTTGATGACGATGATGCTTCTTGGCTGCTATCTTCGCCCTCAGCGCGCCAATGTGTTTGACGGCGGTAAAGTAAATTGTTATGGTTCATTTGTAGCTTTGTGCAGTCTGCACATCTGGGTTTGGATAACTTCTTTCCAAAACAAGATATTGCCTGTGTTACTGAAACGCCGAGCCAGGAACATCAGATTGCAATATTTTCCCAACATGCATACGCAGTCTTCAGGGACAGACAGACTTCATTTGGTTCTGATTTATCCCTTTTCAATCATTTTTTCCATTTAGTGTGCACATTTTTGCGAGAAAAAGGGAGAGGAAATGAATGTGCCCGTGCGATGACTGTACCCACAAATGGCCGATGGGCTGCACAGAGGGCTGTAATGATGGATAAATGAATGGATGGATGGGAGTAAAGTTGGGAGGTTGAGCACTCTCCCCTGGTTTCTGTCAAACCTCCATCGGCGCTCACTTGTTTTGGATGTCCTTGTGGTCCTCGTGGGAGATTCCGGTGTGTGTGTGCATGTGTGTGTGTGCACTCAAGTGTAGGTACTGTGTGTCCTTGTGAATTTAAACCTGCATGTGTGTGTGTGTGTATTTGTGTGTGTGTGTGTGTGGCTCGCCCCGTGTGTGCAGAGCTGTCCAGAGTGGTGTGCTCAGCAGTCGTGCTCGGCTGCACACTAACGCGATGTGACAGGGTAGAAATACCAGTACCGACCGCGCTCTCGCCCACCCACCAACTCCACCCGCCACAGCCACCGTCACCCCCCCTCCCCCCACTCACTTCCCACTCCCCGGCATCGCGCCCACACCCCATTGGCTGTCTACTTCCGTCACTCCACGTCTTCTGCTCGGAGACAGAACCATAAGCCCTCCATGTTCTCCCTCCCCCTCTATTTCAACTCACCCCAAAAGTCCTTCCCCTGGTTTTTTTTTTTTTGCAGCATTACGTGGGGTCCTAACATGCATCAGTGAGTGACACGGTTTCAAATGGGACACATTATGCAATATCCTATTATGCAACGGCACATATTCATATGTTCATCCGCCCAGCCTCCCGAGACGAGTTCCCTGCCTCTACTTTGCTTTCTTTCTCTCTTTCTTTCAATATCTTCCTGCTGGTCGGTTGGCTCCCTAAACGATGAACCAAGGTGACAGTCACAGTAGGGGACGAGTCATTTGACATTTGCGGCTGTCACAGTTTGAACCCCGACCTCTGTTCCTTCACAGCTGGCGAGTTCAAGCTGATAGGACAAGGAGAAATTTAAATACCACACTATCTGCTCATCTTAACATCCCGATGTCGGAGAACGAGAAGACACCCTCCTTTAACCTTCAGCTACAGTATCTGGGGAAAGTTGACTTATCATGCAACACCTTGCTCCATATTTATACCATTACACATTTTCATGCCTGGATGCTGCTGCCTGAGAAGCAGCTCTGCTGGAGTGTTTGAGTGTTCAGTGCCTTGCTCAAGGACATTTCTGCTTTACTTGTTGAGCATGGGAATATTTTATTGAATATCATGAACAAGTCAACGTAAGACATAAACACAAACAAGACAATCCACATAACAGACCAGATCCCTCCCTATTTTCTCCCACAGGGTAAAAGATGAGAGTTGCATGGCAGTGCTTTCAGCAGACTAAATTAATACACACATGCACACACAGTATTATACACATATTATATTTACATAGGCCTAGCCATACATTTCATAAAAAAAGGTACATAATAAATCTAGCGGTGTAACCTTCACTTTTTCCACCACTTCATATCTAATTTCATGTTTTTGCTGCTGACAAACCTGGAAGATACATTCTTCATTGTAGCCATGATGAATTAACTAGAGTCATTATGCAATTCAGAAACAAGGTATATTCTTGTAAGACTGCGCGGATGCCTACACCAGCGTATTTCTATTGCACCATGGAAGAAGTAAATAAAAATAAATATAAAAATATTCCATTACAAGGAAAAATCATGGTTCATAAATTGTCATTTTGCATCACAGGATTGCACAATTTAATGTAATTTGCAGCCCCATCATGCTTTACATGCATAGGACATATAAATATTAAAATGAATATATATATACAGTTATTTATATACATAGAATTGTATATATACCCATGCACCAATATTCCCAAAGTATTTACAGTATGTTTAATACCTGTATCTAGTTCCAGTGCTGCATATTAACAAAATGTAATTTGAGTGTCAAAAGCAAAAACAATCTGACTGTTGTACTATTTATATTACATATTATATTATTTGCTTATTACTGCTGATGCATTTAATGTGGAAGTATCATGTTACTGTTGTACTTCATTGAGACAGACAACTTTCACTATTTTGTATACTTTAACATAATTTATTTCAAGTTTTATAAGCTCATCAGACAGTATGTTTTCTATTTAAAGTGGTAAATGAATTAATGACTAACACTGCATATGAAATGAACGTTGTAGAGTAAATAGTATTTAATATTATAATATTTGCCACTGAAGTGTAATTGTTATCTTGCACCACTGTTCGAAAATCTACTCCTGCACTTTTACTTGTAATGGATTATTTTTACGGTGCTGAGCCTTTACATAAGTGAATTTCTGAGTACTTCTGTTGATGGCAGCAAAGATGGGAGGCTGAGAGAGATGGAAAGAGGAGATTAAGGCCAGAAAAGGGACAACATTACTCTCTCCTCTCGCGACTTTGACCTTTTATACAGAACAATCTATATTAAGACTGAACACCATGTCTATATTTTCCTTCTGCATCACTTTCCCTCTCACCTCTCCTCCTTTCTGTGGGCTTACGTGCACTTTCTACCCCACCTCTTCCTCCTCCTCCTCCATCTCTCCTCCCCTCTCTCCATGCTGTGTTTTTCTCTATCCTCAGGGAGCCGGCTGCATGCAGAAGCATTGTGGATCAGTGAGCTTCAAGACAGCGTCTCTAAAAATTGCTCCATTTTTCCACGGAGCGTTTTCCTGAAACGCTGAGAAGGACGGGCAGCTTGATATGATGCTGCAATTTCAATCTTGGAATTTGTCCTCTGAGCTGATGGACCAGGTGCATTATTGATCTAATGTGATTTTTGTCACAAAATGTTGTGCCATATTTAAGTTTTAAAGTCGTTTAAAGCTGGCAGTTTTGGGTCCTAATATCATGTGATGTGAATTTGTCCTTACCTGAATCATCTTAAATAAATAAAATCTCCATGCAAAGCTCCTCTCGATCAGATTTCAAATGCAATAGTGTAAGTTTCACAGCAGAAGAGCCCCGCAGGCATCCATCTTGGATCTTCTCCAGTCCAGTGAAGGCATGGGGGGAGGGGGTGGGGGGTGCCTGCATGGTGGAGTGTACATTTTGGCTCCCTTCCAGTCCAATGGGCATGAAGCAGGCCTCAGAGGCTCCTGGGATTTCCCTTTACACCAAACCCCTCTGCCCTCCATTAACCAATTAGAGGATAGAATTGCTTAACTGGACATATAAAAAGACTGCGTGTGGACTGTGGGGAGCGGGAATAAATCAGGAGTAACGGGAGTCACGAAGAGGAGCCATGGGAAAGTGGATGACGGAGAGAAGGGGACGGAGAGAGAGAGCGAAAACTGTGGAGTGCTGATATAAAACACAGAAAATATCATAACGGGGCGCCCTTCTGCTCCATTGCATCTGATTCATCTGCCATGCATTCCACACTCAGATGTGTGTCGCCGAATACACAGGCCTGTGATAGATGTTTATGAGCTAATGTCAATTTTCTTCTGTGAATTTACTGTCAGCGGATGATGAATGCACTCAATATCACTGGTTATTCATCTCATATATTCTCTGCAACAGCTCCCAGTGCAGCACAGCGCCTCGCACTCACCAATAGGTGTCGTCATTGCCCAGCCTCCTCTCAGAGGTCGCAGAGGAGACCAGGCTGGCAGGGAGAGCTTCCCTTACAAAACTACTGGGGCACGATGTGGTGTAACGCCGCATTGTTGCCATACCTCTGCCGGAGGCGAGGGGGGGATCTGTCTGTGTGCGCCTTCTGTGCACACATTCATAAAGAAACACAGATTTTGCACGCAGTTCGGAGCGCACGGCCGCCACACAGACGAGAGAAGGTGACAGGTGAAGGACATAAGTGTACACAGTGTCATCTCACCCTCGTGGTTCACCTTTGTGTGTGTGTTGTGTGTGTGTGCTTGTGTTTGCCTGTCCTTGTCCTGGCCATGCTCTTGCAAGCGACCCACATCAATTCATAAGGCCCCTGCCCTTTTCCTAGTGCTGCCTTGGAAATGTGATGTGACATGTGGGATGAGCAAGACGGAGCGAGGGGGTGAGGTTTGGCGGGGGGGAGGAGGGTGAGGAGGAAGAGGGATAGGTAGCGCTGTTGTTGGGATTCTAGAGGACACCATGTCTGGAAGATGCACAAAGTCAGGCTGTCAAACAGAGACAGGCACAGGCTGAAAAACTCTTGAGTACTTTCAACAGAATGTCTTTACAGAGAGATATGTATGTACATTGACAGGAGCTCATATATAATCCATACACATTATAGACCATCTGCACAAAAACAACAAAGCACTAATACTTGGTTTATAACTTATCTAATGTTGCTAGCAATTACAGCATTTGATACATTGGCATATTTATCATCAGCTAATAGCTCCCCCGAAGATCGGCAGGCCCCGATTTGCCTCATTAAACACTGCAATTCTTTGTAGTGGATTGGCTCAAGTTGAAATTCGCTGGATGGCTTTTGCAAAACAGGAGTTTTCACAAAATACACTTTCCCCAGTTCTGCAATTGTTAGCATGTTTTGCTTAGCTAGTAGCATGGTTTGATCCAAATTCGAAATCTAGTGGATGGACTACCATGAAATTTGGTGTAACAGTCATGTCCCCCCACAGAATGAACTGTAGTAACTTTGGTGATTCATCAGGTCAAAGATTTTGTCCAATACTTGCAAAACGAA
>JBCAUF010000062.1:8487412-8498490 GCA_038406115.1 Haemulon aurolineatum | reverse complement strand
TATCTATATATGAAGCACACCTCAACTAAAGTAACCTAATTCCCTTTGCTGACACTCCTACATTTTAAGTCTTTTTTTTTTTTTGTTATGTGTCAGAGATGATCGTATGGTTCCGCTGCACAATCCCCGAAATTTATGTTGGCGAGTTCAGGCCAGTCATCATACAGCACCTCCCTCCCTTTTATCATTACCTCCCCTCCTTTTTTTTTTTTTTGTCTCGCTCACAAAGCTATCACGCACACGTTCCTCGAGGAAGGTGTTATTCAGCGATGGAAAAAGTAATAAAAGTAAAATAAGATGAAGCAAGGAATGATGGAGAACAGCGCAGGGGGAGGATAACATCAGCCAGGAAAGAGGCAGGATGGGAGAGAAAGATGAAGGCTGGGAGAGAGAGAGAGAGAGTATTGAACCCAGTGTGAGTGAGAATGAAAATCCAGAGTTGAGAGAGCAGAAAGGGGGGTGGGCGGGGGGAGTAGTGGGGGGGGGTGATGAGAGAGGCTGGAGGACAGAGAGAGAGGGAGAGGGAGAAAGTTTCATCACTGTCGACGGTGGCTCTGCGCTGCGAGCAGCAGGAGCAGGGGGGAACATTGACATTTTTATCTTTCCATTGAATTTAATCTGTGTGATGGACGAGCTGCCAGTGCTTTAATTTTCCTCACACGAATTATCCCTGTCTGCCCACCTCTCTCTGTCTTGTACACACACACACACACACAAATACACACCGAGGCACTAACAGAAATTGTCTATTAACTGCACGCTGCAGCTGAAATCCACTATGAGGACAAATGATTGAGTGACGGCCGCGTGCACGCTTGTGTGTGTGTGTGCGCGTGCGTTTGCCGTCACAGTATTCTGTGCACGTTACACGCCGGCCCTTGTAAATCATTTTTATGCAATGAACATGTAACCGCAAACAATCCAGGATGCAAGTTCCCCCATTAGCATTCATATTCTCATAATACATTTTGAAAGATGCATTGCTCGAAGTCAACACGCGCACACAAACATCAAACGCGCGTCTGCGTACGCACACACAATAAAAAAAAGAAAAAAAAGAAACGCAAGGCAGTATTTCTTTCATTTTCGCTCCCCCCGCCACAGTCCACCCACCCCCACCGCCCCCACCCCCAAGTTATTGCATGTGGCAATTCGCCATGACAGATCGCCAGTCGCGCCTAATAGTTCTTTAATGACTTCATTAAATTGTGTTGTGCGGCTTATGATTGTGCTGCCAATTTGTCAGCGCGGGTAATGTCTGGGCGCTAGGGATGCCCCACTTTTATTTGTGAATTAATTGGACATCGACTGTGTTGCAGCCTCCCCCCCCACCACCACCCACCCCCCACTTCCTACCCCGTGCCTACCCACCCACCCAACCCGCCCCTCATGGCAGACAGGACACAGAATCCCAATCGGCACCGCAAAAACAGGGGCCGGCCCAAAAGTGTCCCCAAAGCAGCTCGCCACCGATTCATGCAAGGCGTTCCCTCACTTACCTAAGTCATGATTAGCTCATTAAAGTAAATGGAAGTGAGAAGTGCTGTTTTGCTTGTTTTCGCTCTTTATTAAACGCCCCCGTCATAACAAACTGTGCACTATGGGCTATTCCAGGCCTGTCCACATGTGTTTTTGGTGACTACGCTCGCCTACCGCACGAGTACCAATAAAACGTTGGCAAGCAACATATCACCGTGCTCCATCTTCACAGCGGGGGCCTTCTTCATTTCTTGTTTTTGGCGAGCAGTGCTTAGCAATAACACAGTGCGGCATCAGACTTCCAGCCCGCCTCCCCTCCCTCCTCTCCCCTTCATGTTCTCCCAGGCAGGGGAGGCCTGTCTGCGAGGCTGATGGATGAGCAGCGGCGCCGAGCAAGCGCATCCCTCCCTGGCCCCGGGCCATGCCCCCTCTGTCACAGACGCTGATCTCCCGTCAGCCTGAGCGCTCTCACCCTTAATGGTCAAGGTTAGGATTAAGACAAGGAAAATCTGATCTTAGGTCATCGGCGAGGGGGAAACTCAGGTACCTGGAGGCAGGGGGGCGGGGGGGGAGGTAGAGATGTGAGGACTGATAGAGACGAGTTTAGGAAAGTGGGGATGATTTAAAGCGCAAGAAATACAATTTTGGAGCGGGGAGATAGTGTGCACTGTGAATGAAATGAGAGGAGGGCAAGGAAAAGGGAGCATGTGTTGTATAACCGAGAGAGAAAAGGGAGGGAGGGGGGGGGGGGCATGAGAGAGAAAGCTGGAAGGTTTTTTTCCGGTACGGGCTCAGCAGCCGAGCCCTTTTAAAACCATTAGAGGCGGGATATTTGTCATATTATGTTATTAGATTAGCCGGGACCTCTAATGAAAGCTGTGGCAATTTGTCAGCCTTATGGATAGCTCCATCCACCACCACTATTTATCAACGAGCACCCCATCTCACCCCCCCCCACCTCCAACATACACAACCCATAGCTAAACTGCACCCCCAGTCTGGATGGTGCTGGGAGAAATGGATCGAGCCCGTAATGGGATTCCGATGCTAAACACCCCGCCTGGTGTTTTTTGTCATTTGGGGGTGAACACACTATTCTCAGCCAGATCGCCCAGAGGGAAACCACATTGGATTATTTCAAGGTTTTTTTCCTTTTTTTCTTCTTTTCATTCCTCCCCCTCCCTCCATTACTGTGGCGCTTCTTCGATGGAGCTGTCTCACGACATTTATCTTCCGGTGTCGAGGAAGAGCGGTGATGCTGCTGCCGCCGCTGCGTGCCGCAGACGGAGCATCCTCTCCTGCTGATGGCTCTGCCTTTTGATCCTGATCTTGAGTTTACCTTGTGCTCGTGCCTCTATGGGTTACGCGATGATTTGCATGTCGTGGCGCCTTTTCAAGCACTTTGTACATATTCAATGGGCTGATCATCAGCAATTTTCTAAAACTTCCATCAGTTGCGTAAAGGTTACACAGAGCGACTGAGTTACAGCATGAGCCGCTCCATTTAGATTAATGAAAGCGTAGACGTTAAGCTTGTCAAGAGCTGAAGCCAAAAGAAGGGGGAAAAAAAAAAAGAAGTCTGTCACACATACTAATCCTATCTGCCCCCTCTCCTTTTGCTCCCCTGCAGCGGTGAGGAACGACCGGAACAAGAAAAAGAAGGATGAGAAGAAGCAGGAGTGCACGGAGAGCTACGTGCTGAGTCCTGACACGGAGCAGATGATCGACAGGGTTCGCAAGGCACACCAGGAAACTTTTCCCTCTCTCTGCCAGCTGGGCAAATACACTACGGTCAGTGGCGCGGCACGGCACCAGCAGTTCTGCGCGTGCCCGTATTTGTTCGCCTCTCTTAGCTGTAGTTTGCTGTCACCTGCACTCGTAATTGAATTTATGTGGCGAAACCTAACACAACGCTCCCCGGTCTCTTCCCGTCCTTCAGACTAACAGCTCAGAACGACGTGTATCCTTGGACGTAGACCTGTGGGACAAGTTCAGCGAACTCTCCACCAAGTGCATCATAAAGACGGTGGAGTTCGCCAAGCAGCTGCCCGGCTTCACGACGCTCACCATCGCCGATCAGATTACTTTGCTCAAAGCAGCCTGTCTGGACATCCTGGTAAGAACGGCGTGCATTTGTATTCACAAAAAGAACTGCTTTAGAGAAGAGGTCCAACCGTCGAACCGATCAGCAACCCTTTCTTTCTCGTCTCTCCACAGATACTTCGGATCTGCACACGCTACACACCAGAGCAAGACACCATGACTTTCTCAGATGGACTCACGCTAAACCGAACCCAGATGCACAACGCCGGCTTCGGTCCCCTTACCGACCTGGTTTTTGCCTTTGCCAATCAGCTCCTTCCTCTGGAGATGGACGACGCGGAAACAGGGCTGCTCAGTGCCATCTGTTTGCTGTGTGGAGGTACGGCGAGTCTCCTCCGACTTTCTGGACATTCTCTTTGCCAAAGTGACAGTCTGAAAAAGCCCCAAACTGTGCAGTCACATAGCCCAGGTCCCAGCTTTAATAAAGACCCCTTTCTGAAACAACAGTCGCTATTCTGTACTCTTTCATTGAGCACCACCTAGTGGAAAACTGTGATCATGACACTAAATTACTGACAACCTTTTTTCCTGTACTTGGTGTGCTTATCCACAGATCGCCAGGACTTGGAACAGGCGGAGAAGGTCGATGTCCTACAGGAGCCCCTCCTGGAGGCGTTGAAGATTTACGTGAGGAGGAGGAGGCCTCACAAACCGCATATGTTCCCCAAGATGCTGATGAAGATCACTGATCTGAGAAGCATCAGCGCTAAAGGTCTGTTGTCCAGACTAGTCTCAGTCCCATATTTCTCAGTTTCATATCATATTTAATTGTGTTGCGGAGAAGGAATGCATGAATATCTAAAAATGATTTTGTAGGAGCTTTGGTGGTTTACTTTTGCTGTCTCTCTCCACCCGTCTGCAGGAGCTGAGCGCGTCATCACCCTGAAGATGGAGATCCCCGGCTCCATGCCCCCTCTCATCCAGGAGATGCTGGAGAACTCAGAAGGTCTGGAAAGCGGGGCCGCAGGCGGCCGGCCCAGCGGCGCCCCCCCAGGCAGCTGCAGCCCCAGTCTGTCCCCCAGCTCGGCCCAAAGCAGTCCAGCCACACAATCGCCGTAGTAGCGGCCCACCTTTTTATTTTTTCCTCACAATGCTCTCTGTCTCCTCCCACGGCGTTCGAAAGAGGAGGGGCGAAGGAGGAGGAGGAGTGGGAGGGAGGGAGGGGGGCGGACTTGACCCTGACTGCTGAACACAGGAGACCCGGCAGAGCCAAACCTCCTCCTCTGCTACGACACAAATCCCCACCTCCTGATCTGCTTTCCCTCACTCTGGAGCACCGTCCCAAGGCGAGGGGGGGTAGGGCCAGGGCAGGCCGGGGCTACAGGATGCCTCTGAGAGACCACACCGTAAACACTGCTGATGACTCATCCTCCTTCTCCCTCCACTCTCTCCTCCGCTGCTGCTCCTCCCCTCTCCACCTTTCTCCAAAAGACTCATGGAATCGAATCTGGATGCAGTGGAGACCAGTTTGGAGTGGGCGGGGCACCGTGGGACAAATATATGAACAAGGACAATGCATACAGACTGACTTGACAAACACCAGACACTTTTTTTTGTTGTACTCCGAGGCAGACTGCAAGCTTGGGACTTGTCAAAAGACCCCCCTCCTCAAAGACTCTGGGTCTTTTCTCTTTTTCCAACTTCAAAAAAACAGATTTCGTACAAAAGATATATAAATATATATAGAAAAAGTTAAGGAACTATTGTGATTGACATGTCCAGAGCAGAATGGCAGGTTGAAATGAGGACATGTTTTCTGAGATTAGAAATTGTTGTACTCCTTCACTGTTTGAATCTTTTCATACCCATCAAGAGTATTAAGAGAGACGTTTCAGTTTTATCACATTTGTACATTATTCTAATTAACAAAAAGCAAAAGATGTTGAAATTTCTCTCCAGTCTACACATGCAAACACACAGACAAACAAATACACATATACACACACACGCGCACACACACACATAAACAAATGTGCACAGAAAACAAGTCGCAATGAATATCACCTACTATTCCAGGTTGGATTTGTTTTCCTTTTTTTTCTTTATTTTTTTGCTTCCAAGAGAATGGAAAAAAATGATTGTATGAACTTGGTTGTATGATATGGTCACAGGTCCTTTCAAGAAATCAAATTAATGAAGATTCATTATTAAGGTGTATTTTAAGTAGCCTTTGAGTTTGTGTATATAAGCTGTATTCATTTCTTTAAAACTATGAAGAGTTTTAGGCTTCACCTGATTTTTTTTTTTTTTTTAAGAATACCTTTTATGTGTTTTGTTTATAGGTTTGTGATGCAAGAAAAGACATTTTGAGCACATTTTACTGAAGGAAGTTCTTTCATGTTTTGTGTCCTACTAAATACTGGACAGACCCTTAACCAATCACTGGCTGTTCAGAATGTGGCTTTCACAAACAATTTCAACCCCCACTCCCCCCCCTACACTTTTAAAACATGTTTTTTACATACAGTAGATAACAAAGTAGCACTCCAGACGGGGCATAGCTTTTTGGCCATGTAGCAGAAAGAGATGATGTTTTCTGAAAATGGTGAGCTTGATGCAACTTGTAGCCCGCCGGGTTCAAGTGTGCTACAGCAGCTCAGCTTCAAAGAGAGTTAAAATGTGAAGAATGGTGTACATACACACTGTATTAAACACAAGTGATTCCCAGTAGTCTCTGAATGGATCGATAATCCGTAGTGGATGGGAAAAGACTAGATTGTAGTGATCCCTCTGCTCTGTCAGTGGTCAGGCAAGTGAAGGTCCCAAATGTGACGTTCGTCAACTCACAAATCTCCCTCTGGCAACCTGTGGTAGAAGCAAATATGTGACTTTTTGCCGGATTCAGCGCAACCTTGCACCCTGCGACTCACTTTACGCCAAAACGCCTTCACCGTTAACACACACATCATCTATACCATCATTACTGTACACATGCCAATGTCTCAGGAAGGAATCATTTTGTGTGCTTGGCCTGTTCTTTGTATATGTTCTGTGCTGCACCTCCTAACCCTCCTGTCACAGATGCACACATACACACACTTCTGCTACTGAGCCCCTGAATTTTTCTTCAGTCACTCATTTTTGTTCGGCCTGGCAGACCAGGACTTGTGCAGAGAGACGCCGACCCTGACCCCTGCGACGTTACGACATAGGATGCCAGTGTGGAGTCTCTCTGAGTCGTTCATGTGTTCTTTTTATTTGTACGGTCAAAGCTGCTTTCATCAGTTAGGACTTCACCTGTCCAGAACAGCGCACAACTTTTCCCTCCACAGCTAATCTGGAATAGCAACAGACACACCGTCAGTTTGAGAAGTATGGAATATGTTGCAATTTTGTCAAGATTATCAAGCGACTTTGGAAAAAAAACAAAACAACAAAAAAAGATAAAAAATAAAACCAACATTTAATAATTATTAAATGTGTTTGTGTTGTTCACATGTGTCATTCTTTTCATTCTCTGCTACGATCCTCAGTAGGTTTTTCATACATCCTATCCATAGAGAGATGTTGGAGGAAATTCAGAAGGCTGTCACTAACTTTCTCAACACTTTCTTGAAGCCTTGAGACCCCCTTTGTTTGTGTGAAACTTAAGCAAATTCTTGAATACACCGGTAATGAGCTCACAGATTACTGTTAATATTTAAGCTTTATATTTGCCATCACCATGAGATTTTGAATTAGAAAACAGGGATATCCCACAAAGGAATGACATTTTTTCCATTAGCACAATTGCTTTATTTAATTCATGTGTGTATTACCAATTTATGATATGCATATATATGAATGCATATGTATGTATCTGACAATTCTCTTTTCTCGGTGTAGCACATACTTGAAAATTGAATTCATAGACAGTATAACACCCCTGTGCTCAAATTATTATTGCAGGGGCTTAGCAGCTAAAGTTTTACTTGGTCTAGTTTGACTAGTAGTTTATGGTGTAGTGGGTATTGGCCAACTTTTGATAGGCTATACAATCTTGCTTTACAGCAGACATTGCCAAGAGTTTCCCGACGTAATGACTCTTGTTTTAGCCATTTCTATTGTCCGGTAATCATCACTTATGGCTATGGTGGCCACTGTTCAGCGAAGTATATTCAGACCCACATTAAAAATAAGAAAAAATGAATATATTGGAGAAATTATACCACCCAAACCAGGCCTGGGCCACATTATTGATTATTTTTAGAATATATTATTGCATGAGTTTTGTCAAGACAAAGACAACGGCAAGATCAAAGAGCAGTTTCTTGTCATGTTACTTGTACGCACTAGTCTGAGGCAGACAAATCTGTTCATGACCATAGGCCTAATAACGATTTGCTTTTAAACTAGTTGGCATATTTAAACTGCTAGTCACTGCCAAAAAGTAGCCTACAGTTGTAACTAATGACATCAATAATCTTTAGGTGTCTCTGTGAGCCAAGCCAATAAATCATTAGGACCCTGGAAATAAACCTTGGAACATCCATTTTAAGTTTTAGAATTGATTCATTTTATCAATCACACCTGTGCTGTTTGAAATGTCAGGGGCATTATTAATGTCAAAGGCATATTATGATATACACTAAATAGAACCCGCACTACACTATCCTGACAATCTGGATGTAGCCGTGGCTGTTTCTGGGTATCCATTCAACTGGATTCTGTTAAGGTCTTTAGCCTACTTGTATATCTAAATCTTACAAAAAGGTGGGGACAAAATGAAAATTATACAAAAGCATTATGATCAAATGCATATTTTTAGATATCGGGACTAACATGATAAAATCTCAAATCTGAAAGTCCAGTGATACGGGCGTTATTTATCAAGGACTCTGGAAAGCCCCTTTAGTACTGTTGTTGCATTCATGTGATGTCGGAATGATCGGAAAAATGACTTTCCAACCTGTAAAATTTAAATACATATTTTTGAAATTAATTATATTTTATTGCTCCTCGGGGTCTAGAAAAACTGTAAGCAATCATCAACTTGTTGTTTATATGATCTGAGCATTAAAATATAACTCATCTTCTTTGTAGCATCCATGTTTTCCCACATTATGACTTTACAGCACATAAACACGACGAAGTCGGAAGAACGACGGTACTTGGAACGATTTGTCAATTCCGGAACACGGAACTTCCGACATCACTTGAATGCAGCATTATGCCCCGCCCTTTCACCGAGTATGTGACGCTTCAACCAATCACAATCCTTCGCGCGGAATTTCAAACATTTTCAAATCAGACTCCCTTTACCGGAGTGAGATTGTTCCGCCAAATTCGTAAACAAAATAGTCCCTTTTGTGTAAATGCAAGTTACATGTGCTGCAAACAAAGAAATAGAACTTTAAAAACACAGCAACACAAAATACACACATATTGTGCCCAAAAAAAACATTAATCTGTCATGTTTTGAAAAATATTGTGTGGGTGTACTGTGGCGGAGTGATACTACGGTACATCTCTGGAAGAGGTAAGAGGCAAGTGACGGCTCCTCAACGTGGTTTACGTTAGCAATTCGCTGATGTACATTGTAGGGTACGGTAAGGTATCGAATATAGGTTTTGTTTGATATGATATTATAGTAGAATTCATCGTCGCCACATCCCGGTCGATGTGTATGGATTGCCAGAAGTTGACGCGTCGTTGAACAGACTTCCAGGTGAGTTAAAACCCCAACGTTTAGCTTTACAAATGTTTTTCAGTGCGTCCAATCTTGGCCGGCCAACTTAGACTTACATGTTTAATTGAACAGCATAGTTAGCCGTATCTTGTTTTGTCGTGTAGTCGCCTATCTCACGACGAGTTTTTTTTTGGTTTAACGTCGTGTTTGTTTCTGACACGAAAGAAACATTGCTGTCGAGGCGACACTGCACGTGGATGCACAAACTTAAATTTGTTGCATGTTTCTTGAAGGCTTCCTGCTAGCTTAACTTCGGTGTTTTATAAAAAACATGATTACCATATTTAACGTAACAACGCCGTAAAAACGTGGTTAACGTTAACCATGTTTTTATGGCGTTATTCTCATTCAGCTGAAGCTTTACATAGTTTTGACACTTACGTTTGCTCACGTTCACAGGTAACGTTACGAAAATGCCTTTGCATGGAAAAATAGTCGTGGTAAAGAGGAGTGGAGGAGATGGGACTGAATTTCCCCTCACTGCAACATGCTTATTTGGAAGGTGAGGTCAATAAAATACGTTTTTTGAATGTGGTGTTAGGTTTCCGTGTCATGTTATCGAGATTAACTCTCCTCTTTGCATTTGTTTCATCTTAATTTAAATGGCTTTTATCTTAAGACATCTGTTAAGTGCACGAGCTGTGTTTGAGCCATCATTTACAATACTGAAGCCTCTCGTTGGGGTTAACAGAGGTGCTATAAAAACTCTTGTGGTTTGGAGGCGGGCCATTTACTGCTGACGTCAGAATCTTGCATGCATGTCCGCACCTGTTCTTGCATTAAATATAACTGACTCCTTATTGTCTATTCAAGACACACTTTCTTTTTGACCATGAAGCAAATCAATCACAACTTCTGACCAAGCTTAACAAGTAAACCTTGTTACTCTCCACTTGATGTGTTGACACATTTGACACATTGATCTTTGCAGGAAGCCTGATTGTGACATTCGTATTCAGCTTCCTCAAGTCTCCAAGGAGCATTGCAGAATTGACTTGAATGAAAATAAAGAGGTAAGGACACGCGTTGAACATGACCACATAATGTTGTCAAAGTGTGTTAACTGTAAAGCGTTATATAGGAAAATGTGCAATTGTTCTTTCATAGTCATGTTAATGTCTTCACATGTTGATCATCACAATGTTAATGTTAATTTGCTTATTGGTTATCTGGTTAATCTTGACTGAAATAAAAGCATAGCTGACAAAGTATTTCGCTATTTTGAGAGACTGATGTGATTTTTCTGTTTGTTGCTCAGGTCATTTTGACAAATTTGAGCTCAGTGAATCCAACACGTGTCAATGGAGAGGTGCTGCAACAGTCTGAGCGTTTGAAGCATGGAGATGTGATAACTATTATTGACCGTTCTTTCAGGTGAGTGTGAAGAGAAACATTTTATCCTTCTTGCTGCCTCAGACATTTGACTTCCATAGTCATCAAATGACTTTTTTAACATTAACATTTGTCCAAAAGTAATATGAACTTCATATATTGTACATAGACTTCTTTAATTAAAACCTAATTTTCATCTATCGTCTATCGTTTCATTTTATCGATGAATAACAATGCAAACAATTGCCATACATTTGACTAAATCAGCTGTAGCTACACTCCACTTGCTTGAGGGTATTGCCGGTGGAACAAAAATGACTTCATCTAAATTTGATAATCTGCTTCCACCAAACATCACACAATTTTACTAACATAAGCAATGCGCCATCAGAGAATGCTCTTTCTGTGGTCCCCTCAAGGGTTGTTGTTCCACATGCCCTGCATTTGTTTGTTTGTTGTTAGTTACAGTTGATTGCATATTCACCTGTGCTTCCAA
>JBCAUF010000062.1:8372683-8396047 GCA_038406115.1 Haemulon aurolineatum | reverse complement strand
TCTGAATCCAAATGAATGGCGGGAATGTGAGCCAATGCTGACCATAAATAGCATCATTTCAAAATCTGAAGGATTTTTTTGTGTGTTTGTAAAAATGAGTTGATGCAGGTTTAAATGCCCTATGCTTATCCTTTGTGATTTGCTCTGAACGCTAGACAATGTACATGCTTCATAAATAGTCTGTCAGAATAGGATTAATTAAATCTGCACTGAGCGTCCTGTGTGTGCTGCAGCTTCCTTCACTCTGCTCTCTCAGAGGATTCCTGGAGAATGAGATAGTCGAACAGCTCAATTTCGGATTATGAGCAACTCGGTGAATTTGTTTTGTTTATACAATATGGCAAGAAAGCACATGTGTTTCTTGTTCCCTTGAGTGGAGAAAATAGACAGCTCAGTGGAATATTTTCTTCCTCAATTCAATTAATATTCTAGCACTAATCTGAATGTGCAATAGTAAACATGTGCACAGATTGATCCCAAAGGAGGCTTGAGCCCGTGTCCTTTTGCCCTCAGACATCACAATTGCTAATTTTATTAGGCTATTATTATTGTATTTCAATTTACACGTAACAAAATTCCTGACATGAGGCTACTTTGTGACTTCTTGCATTTTTTCTTTGTCAAACAAGCTTAAAGGGCATTGCTGCTGGTTTGTGAGTTAGGTGGTTTAAATTTAACTTTCAAAACCAGGTGATGTGCCACAGTTGGGTGTGTGTGTGTCATGCATAGCACTGGCTGCCAAAGACAGAAATACACCTTTCCATAATCACATGAGTGACTTCCTGAATATTATGCTTGCTTGTTTCACACAGACATTGTATGCAATTCTTCAAAAATATCTCATTGAAAATATCAGAAATACTATTTGAATTGAGCCTGTAGTGGGCTAGATTAAGGTCTTTCTGTCCTTCACAGCAGCCTGTAGCATGTATTGTATGACAGCCTTCTCTTTTGGCGAGCTACATCTCTACAAGAGTTCATGTAGCTAAACAGTTGAATGCACTATTGCTTTACTTACATCTTTAAATTGTTGCTTCATTGGACGTATTTCAATTCACTCTTAAGTGAAGTGAATGCAATTCATTCAGTTAATTAGATTCAAAGCACTGTATTCAGTTGAAAATAACTTGTGTTGTTTATGTTGATTTTGAAGACAACTGTGGACTTAAGTGGTACAAACACCCTCTATTTTAGCACATTTCATACGTGTGGGCCTACAATAACAGATTTGGTTGCTTAGTAATGGTAAACTTTATGAAAACACGAATGCAAAGTCTTCATAATAGCAAGCCAACAGCAAGATGGCTCGACGTTTAGTTTCATTTCATGGAGATTGTGACGATGATGGCGACCCAGTGGTGGGCGTGAAGAAATTACTTTACTGTTACAGAAATAGCTAGTCTTCTCACTGATGGTCTCATTTGCTTATGTGGGTCATATAGAAGCATCAGTATTACACAAAATGGTTTCATGACCAGTTAAAAACTCCTTGTAGTGCTTTTAATTGAATTGAATTGTTTAAGAAGAAGAGACAAATTGCTGGAAATAATGTTTACTATTTATATTCTCTTTCTTGGGATGACTCTGTAACATCTGTCGAAGGACTACAGACGAAAAATAGCTGATTGGCTAACTCTGGCACATTTACAGCAAGGTTTATTAATGTGGACTGTCTCTGTTAAATATACCAATAAATAAATAAATACTATGCTACAAGGTTTGTTGCAACTTCACTTTTATTATATGAATGGTTGTCCTCTAAAATATGGCATCAGTATCATAATGCACATAAAAAACAGTGACCCAACTTTCACCATGTCCAGAAACAAGACAGGAACTTGGTGGGCACATATTTGTGCAGTATGAGATAGGACACATAGATGGATGGTCCAGGCTTTTCATTTGTATTTTAGAGACCTCATGATAAACATGTCAGTTATTCATTTTGATCGTCTACAATTACAGTGCAATGCACAGAAAGGAGGGGTTTGGGGAAAAAAGATATGGAGAGGAGGGACATTGATATTGGTACAATTAGTGGTAGTGGTACAAAAAGATTTGCAGTATGGAAAATGTGTGTTAGTGAATCGCCTAAAATTGGTTGTATTGGCTAAAATAAATAAATAAATGAATAAATAATCTGTTAGGCTCTTGTACTAGATCTTTTTTTAAGAAACCATTGTTTCTTCAAGGAAAGAAGTTTTTTCCCCCCTGTCCCCAAAATGTCTGCGCACGTCCCTGTGCAACACACTGTCAGACAGTGACAGATATAAGCTGCCCTATTTGCACTGACAGCTGCAGTGTTGCAATGGAGTGATTCTTTTTGGGCTACATCCTACAGCACAGTGGGACTATACACTTTTTTACAATAAACATGCCAAAAATAGAGACAGATATAAAATCTCTCCATTGCTTGACAACTGTGAATGTCCTCATTCTGAAAAAGACCTGTCAAAAAAAAATATTTTCGGTAGCTTCTTGCAGATTTCTGATTGCCAACCAGGATGCTCTGTGAATTTAGCCAAGTGCTGACCTCAAGAGAAAATAGTTTCCATTTGTGATATTGTGATATGTTTCCTTTCCTTCTCTTCCAAGGGAGAGAGGGCTGAGCTGTGTGAAAGTCTGTTATATATAAAAGACACAGCTCAAGGTGAGCCCTTTTTTGTGACTCTATCTCACTTTTTCTGCTAATCTTCTATGGTCTTTTCAAGCCTCAACCTTCAATCCCGTTGTCCCCTCCTGTTTCATTCCCCTATTGCCTCTCTCTTTCATTCCCCCCGCCTTTATAGCTCCCCCCTCCCTCAGTTGTCACTAAGCTGAAGGAGGGAACTGAGAGCAAAGTATGTGGAGTCCCTCCCAGACTCTCCAGTGCTAGTAACTGAAGACCACCGCCACTCTACAGGCAGGCAGGCAGACAGGCAGGCAGGCAGGCAGGCAGGCACACTGCACCGGTGTGTCATATCTAATCTGTCATCTCTTATGGTTATAGAAACTTGGATGTTATCAAAAACACTGACAGCCCTCTGTATTCTGACAGGCTGGTAATCACAAAAAAAGGAGGGAGAAAAGATAGAGGCATAAGGAAGAGAAGTGGGGGAAAAATGTCCAGTGCTGTAAAGTGGTAAGAGGGAAGGCTGCAGAGGAGTGTGGGCTGGGTTAAACTGGCACTTAAAAAGAAGCTCGCTTTAGCTTCTGAGCATTTAACCAGCAGCCTGGCTGGGAGGTGGGGAAGCAAGCAGTGAAGGAGTGGATGAGACAACAGCTCCAGGGGGAAGGTGTACTCTCACTTCATTGGAGCAAGCATATTTTTAGCTGCAAACTCTTTCACTTTCCAGTTTTTCTCCTCCACTCTCTCCTTGGTGGAGGCTAGCCATGGGCACCGGTGTGGACAGGTTTCTGTGGACAGTGCTGCTGCTGCTGCCAGTCTTGGGACTCTCTCAGGCTCTGCCAAGTAGCTGGCTGCCAGGGGAATATTCAGACACCGCCGATGATGCAAGAAGGTTCCTTGATAGTTACAACAGCACTGCCGAGGAGGTGTTGTTCTTCAGTGTCTCGGCCAGCTGGAACTACAACACCAACATCACAGACCACAACTCCGAGCTTCAGGTAGGTCGACTCCTGGAGCCTTGAGCTCAGAGAGTAGCACTTTAGCTGAACCTTTCTCTCCCAGCTGGTATGAAACTGGCCTGTTTAGGTCGGTTCTTGCCAGTGCTGGCACCTCCTCACCATAGATGCATGCATGGTCAAGGGTTTCTGTGGAACTGAGCCCTGCTTGACTTGGAGATCACCCCTATTCATCTCTCTCCAGAAATACATGCTCAGTTTCCTCTGGCGCAGCCAACACAGCTTGTGTGTTTACTGGAAATACAAAACAGATTTGAGCTCCTGCGGTGCGAACGTCTTCAAGTTTTGAATAAATTTCCAGGGGGTCTTACGTGCTATTATGCCGGCTGTTTATTAGTTTAACTGTCTGCTTTATGACATTTTCTGCTTGGTGCTGTTTCTCCAGATAGACACGATCGCTACAGGATGCACACACTAATAGTCTTTATGGTCCAATGTGGCAATATTTGCAGCTAATAAAACACCTTACCTTTGCAGGAAATTAAAACTGGGGCTATTCAGAGGCAAGCAATGAGACATTACATGAATAGCAGTGGCTTTACAGTCTCATCTCCACACATGCCTGACAAACATTTGCATAAATACTGAAGACAAGGGAGACAGGATACCGGCCATAAAGCAGGAGAGACGGACAGTCAGGCAAGAGGTTGCAGGAGAGGTGTTGACTTGCCTTCTGGCATGAGTGTCCATACATGCGTGCAGACTGTACAAGCTTACTCATACATTAACTCATGAGAGCAAATTATCCAAACTATACACTCAGGGCAAAGCCTCTGGGTTTTTTGTCCTGAGTGTGTGCTTGGACAGCTGTCACAACAGGATTTCAGTACACGGTCCCGGCTTTTGAACGCTGGTCTGCTCACACCGAACAGGTGTAGATGTGGCCCCCACAACACCCGTGTCAATGGGGTCAGGCAGCAGAATGTGTTCTGCTCTCCAGGATGTGTCGGGTATGTAAGGTGAAAGATGAGCAGGCTTGTAGTTGTCATGTATGAGTGGGATTTTTCTTTTTCTGGACAGTTCAAAGGTGGGATCAAAGTAGATGCGAACGCTGAGCTCCATCTGATCTGGCAGCAAGAGTTGGAGCATGGCAACTCAGCCTGACAGAGAATTTATGCTGCACCAAGAGTCAGTTACATTCAAATTATTGCAATAAACTGATTAACACTCTGCTCACGCATTTAAAGCAAACATGCAAAGGCGCACACACACGCGCACACTTCCTCGTCAGCCCATGCAGCTTCTGAGGTGAAGTGATTTGGTCTCGGTGCAAATTAGGCTCAGGTTGGACCTGTCGAGGATCAAACAGAGCAAGGATCAGCTCACAAGCTTCTAATCATGCTGTATAAAATGTGATGAGAGTGCATATCACTGACTGATGTCCTTTGAAACCCCAGAATGAAGTACCAGCCGCCTTCAAGTGTCACAATCAGACCGGAGGCGCAGTCACTCATCTCGCTTCACACTGCCAGCTTTTTCTTGCGACTTGAATGTGAATTTTGAGAATTACCTACACTGTGGTGCTTTTCATTTTTAAATACTGTCAATGCATTTTGGAAATATCTAATTGCCCGAGCAGAATTCTTTCTTAAAACCTCAGATTTAAATATATTGAAAAAAATAAACGTGTCAAATAAGTCTTACTAAATTTGAACGCTAATCTTCAGAGCAAACAATCACAGTAGTGTTCAAGTCTACTTATTCTTTGTGCATACAGGTTATGTATACAGAGGATAAACGAGGATGAGGATTTGTACATGGACACTTTGCCTCTTTACACATTACAACACTAACTGCAGCTTGTACAACAGAAAGACCTTGAGGGGGAAAAAACAAAAACAAAAAAGGCACTTCAGCCTTATCTTTACTGTGTTTCTTTGGTTGAGGATGTGATTGTTTGGGTGGATCGGTGGGTGTTGGCATGCTGGAAAAAGACGACTTAGAAAAAGACATGGATTGATAGGAAGAGCACAAAGGTCAGAGTTAATACTTCAACTCACCGTCACCAGTTTTCCATCCCGCTGCCTGTTATTTTTGCAAAAGCGGGGAGAGAGACAGATAAGAAGGGCTTAAATGAAAACATTGCTGGAACAGAGCTACTGTCCTGTCTGTTTTCATCAGGATGTGTGTTGAGCAACTTGTGAGCTGTTAGTACGAACTCATTGCTCAGTAGTGACATCAGCATGTGTGTGCAGATATTTTTCCATTTCTTCATGTATGACTAAGCTAGCTGAACTGAGTGGATTTAATTTCTTAACTTCAAATGACACATAGTAGTTGCAACATTATGCAGTATACTGTATGGGACACAAAGTGTTGGAAAAGTACAGCACTGGTTCCTCATTTTGAATGGGAGCATATCAGTGTGAAACATATATATTATCCATGCAATGTTCCACAGCAGCCTTGACTCCTTCCATCCTCCCAGTACTGTCATTATACACTGAGAACGCCTACAGTGTGTCCATGACCTTCCAGAGTGCCATAAAGAGAAGCTCCTGAGATTTAGTGAGGCCATATAGCAACATGTGTAGTGAGCGACAAAGGCATTTTTTGAAGATATTACATGAGGTAGGGTTATTCTGCTGTTCTGTCCTTGCTCCCAAAAGACAGTCAGAGCACTTTATTGATCCCGGAGGGAACATGAGTTGGTACAGCTGTCAAGGAACATATTACTGTAGGTCACATGATATTGTAGGTGCAGGAGTGAATAACAAGAGCGCACAGCCATGCACAGAAAACCAAACTGATAAACCAAAGTATTGGACAAATTGAAATTTTGACCTTACGATTTAGAACAGAAAAGGTTGATGATGAGCATGAGATTTGGTCAGGGGATCCCCTGACTTTAGTCAAGAGTGAGCACTGAACTGTACTGAACAATTGTTGAGACATTTGCTACTGCTCTTGGGGGCAAAAGAGGAAAAGTCAGTCAACCCTATGACAATCCATTATGGGGTCTTTTCCCTCTATGCTCTGATGTCACTGCACATTCAAAAAAGTACATTAAAAACATTCAGACCCCATAAATAATCAAGCATCAATATCTTAATTCTCTTCATGTCTAGCATCAGTTATACTCCTTCATTTTGGTCATAATGAGCTGCAGGTGGTTCCTCCCACACCACCCAACAGAGGTGTTGACCCAGTACTCTCACTGCTGCCCATCCTCTACTCCTGACACACATCAAGATTCCAAAATACAGATTGTTCTTAATTGTCAAAAAGGGATTTAGTGTTACTCGATCATTCACATTCACTTCCTCCTACTCTCATCTTTAGGTGAATGCATCCCTAGAAGAGCAAGCCTTCTCATCAGCATGGGGGTTAAAAGCCAAGCAGGTCTTCTCTGCGGGGGTTCTCGACTCCCTTTCTGAATCTGATAGGAAACTGATGGGAAAAATCAAGATACTGGGACCTGCCAACCTGAATGAGATAGAAAGAACGAAGGTGTGTTTCCGTTAAGTATTTCCTAAAATCCATAGTCTGGCAATCATGTTTTTGTCACAGAATTAGTGCTGACATTTTTCGATGATCAGAGACTGACCTCAAGTCTCTTTTTCTTGTCTCCAGTATAACACCATTCTCAGCACCATGGACCAGATTTATTCAACAGCCAAGGTGAAGCCAGAGCCAAACATCAGCTGGAGCCTGGAACCCCGTGAGTAAATACAGAATGAACGCTCAGTTTGAGGCTCTGTATGCATGAATTATGTGATACTATAGTCAGACAGATATATCGATTTTGAAATTCTTTTACCTCCATATCAATACTGACAGCCATCAGAAATTGAGTATTGTTTAGGCTCTATGTGATACAGATGTTTTGGGAGAACGGGAACAACAGGAACGGAGCAATGTTGACGAATATGAAACCACAGTGTGGAGGGGAAGTCTAGAAAGAAAAACACTTGTAAGTGCTTAAGATCTTATCTGCTCTTGGGAAAGTAACAGGATGGGCAAGTGACTTCAGAGAGGTCTCCAAAGGAAGTGTTATGGATGGGCCCATGGGTGTTAAGTAAAAAGCTATAGGAACAGAATGTCGGTAGCTTTTAACAGTGCTGACATGAAATGTGAACAATGGCTCTGTGTTTTGCTGCCAGGAGCAATTGTGAGAAATCCTTGCGAGAGAGCAAGAACAATTATTTCTACTTCAAATAAACACTTGTAAACATAAATGAGTTAATTTACTGTTTAGATCCCCATAATAATCATGTTTTTTTTTTCATCTTGGAAACAATCTAGCAAACAGAGCTATTAAAAATATGTGCTACATCCCCTTGCAAGGCACATGATGTCATTATAATAACAAACAGGCTTTTCCACCATTTCAACCATTGCATGTGGTCTTCACCTTTTGATTGTCTTCACCTTCACTTCCTCTTTCTGTCATGTTGAAGATAAACGTTGTTTTACATGACGTCAGAACTTCACAGAGTTGTCATAACTCAAAGCTAATCTCTTGTATAATGTATCTGTTCCTTCTGAGAGAGCATGAAGTCATCTAAACATCAATACATCAGGACTGTTCTAGGAAAAACGTGCAGCTTTTAAGTAATCTGTTTTGTTTATGCACCAAATTAGGCCAGTCTCCCTTTCTCGACTAAGGATGTGTTGTATTTTTTTTCAATCTGCAGATCTAACAGATATCATGGCAAACTCCAGGAGCTACAAAAAGCTGCTATTCGCCTGGGAGGGCTGGCACGATGCATCAGGCGTACCTCTCAGGGAGCACTACCCCAACTTTGTGGAACTCAGCAACAAGGCCTCTCAAGCTGATGGTAAGAACTTCTTCCCATGATCTTGACACGGTTCACAGTTCTCCAAATTAGAAATGAATTAAATGAAAATGACGTAATAAAAGAACAAGGAGAGTAAAGGAGTAGAAATTACAGAAAGAACACTAATATTTTGTCCCGTTCAGGATTTGCGGACACTGGAGCTGACTGGCGCTCTTGGTATGAGACTGAAACCTTTGAGCAGGATCTTGAGCAGCTCTACAGGACCATTGAACCTCTCTACCAGAATCTGCATGCCTTTGTGCGTCGTCAACTCTACAACCAGTATGGCCCAAAATACATCAACCTTAAAGGACCCATCCCTGCTCACCTGCTAGGTACAACAAAACATTTTTATGTTGCTAACATACACTATCCACTGACAAGAGCCATGAATATGAACTACACAATGTAAGGGACTGTACAGAAATTATTTAAGGGGAGGTCAGGTCAGAAAAAATTGCATTACAATTTGTTTTTCTTTTGGCTAAAGGTAGAGTAGACTGATTTTTTTGGATGGGTATGGGAGAGTCTTTCATTTTTGCATGTTGCAGGTTTACATTTAATTTGACCATTTCCTTGCAAAATTACTGTAAAATTGAATATTTAAATCGAATCAATTATGTGAAAATCATCCCTTGTGTGCGCACCAGGGAAGCATTTGGCCATACTCAGAGGCCAACAATCAAATGTCTTTATCAGGGCTTCGTTTTACAGTCGCTGGAGGACAAATATGTACATTTTAAGAAACACTAAACATGGAGTTCGATAGGATTACAGGGCATTTGAATTTGTTTGTTGGGCAATGAAGACATCTGTGAGTTCGAAGCGACAAGACTAGTTCTCTTTTTGTAACAAGTACTCTACTGAAAATCAAAGACGTAGCCACACATGCCAGAGGCAGTACAAGCTGGGCATATTATGATGCAGGCGCACCATGGCAGGTCATTTTGTGTGCTTATCTCATTACTGTGAATGAGACATTTCCTACAATGCCTCTGAGCACAGTACTGCATTAACAAGTGAGAATTTTTGGTTGAGTCTGTTTTCTTCCCCACTTTCAGGAAATATGTGGGCCCAGACCTGGAACAATATTTATGATATGATGATCCCATTTCCTGACAAACCCAACCTGGATGTGACCAATGAAATGATCAGACAAGTAAGTATTAAGATTTTGTGCCATTATACAGGATTGAAGGAGAAAAAAAAGATCCAAATCATAAAGATACCAATGTTATCAACAGAAAAATCTCTTTATTTTTATGTGGTTATAGTTTTGTCAGATAGCACTGAGCTGAACTGTGACTTTGCTCTTCACAGGGCTATAATGCCACGTGGATGTTCAGTGTAGCTGAGGAGTTCTTCACGTCTCTGGGTTTGGAGGGGATGCCTGAGGAGTTCTGGGACAAATCCATGCTGGATAAGCCTGAGGGTCGCGAGGTGGTGTGCCATGCATCTGCCTGGGACTTTTACAATCGCAAAGACTTCAGGTAAAATTAATTAAGTCAAGTTCCAAGTGAGAGATTCAATGAATTTGAAACTGATACTGAAAACATATATGATGTTTACACAACCTGATGGTGAAGTGCTAACTTTCAAGACAGATCCTCTCATCCATAGCATGTACAGTGTAAGACTAGCCCTTTTTACTCTCATTGAGTTTGAAAAGTTTATTAGATACATAATGCTGAATTGAAGGTCCTGGTTAGTTTCAAATGTGTTGGTGTACAGATACAGCCTAAAACAGTCCTCTAATACTTATGGAGTTATTAATGCTGTTGATGAAACTTGTTTCATGCTCTGAAGGATCAAGCAGTGCACCACAGTGACGATGGAGCAGCTCTTTACTGTACACCATGAGATGGGGCACATCCAGTATTACCTGCAGTACAAGGATCAGCCAGTGGGCTACCGTCGTGGGGCCAATCCCGGTTTTCACGAGGCTATTGGCGATGTTTTGTCCCTCTCTGTTTCCACACCCAAACATCTGCACACCATTAAATTGCTGGAATCTGTGACCTCTGACATTGGTAAAGAACAATATAATCCAACTTAATAAAATACCTCCCACCAAGCATGTGATTGAATTACCAAGAATGGCAATTAAGTCTTGTATATGTTATTTATCATCAAATGCTTAAAAAATGGTATGTTGTGTTTGTTTCTCCAGAAACTGATACCAACTACCTGTTGAAAATGGCTCTGGAGAAGATCGCCTTCCTTCCCTTTGGCTACCTCATCGATCAGTGGAGATGGGGCGTGTTCAGTGGAAGCACACCTGAGAACCGGTACAACGCTGACTGGTGGTACCTCAGGTATGGTTTTATTTACAGGCTGAAAATGCTCACAAGACACTTCAAATTTTGTTTGGTAAAATTAAATTGACTTTGTTACTGAGAGTAAGATGAGAAGATTGATCCCATCCTCATGTCTGTGCTGCAATTAGCTGGTTTGCTTAAGGAAGAACCAGAACATTTACCTGTTGCCTTTGGACAGGCCCAGGCTAGCTGTGTTCCACTGTTTCCAGTAGGCTAAGCCAAGCAAAGATAAGCAGGCTAGCAATAGTCCATTGTTGAGAAAAGGAGAAAAATATTTTTAGCCACTTTGGGGCAGTGGAAACGACTTGTGAACATAACATTCACATATCATCACAGTTAACCTCTTAAGATTTTCTCATAAAGTGTTAGCATAAATTTGTGTGTTCGCCACCTGATGGAACTGAATGGTAATCTGATATGCACTGTCTTTTAGCTCTATTTTTGGTTATACCATCTCTTGATCTGGCTCTGTATCTGCTAAATGCTGCACTGTGTCACTCGCTGTTTGGTGGTGAGCAGGTAGTGTCTAGTGGGCTGAAAACAGCTGCACGCTGAAGCCAAAAAACAACCCTATGAGAGCTGCTAGAGTGATCTGCAACTCATTAGAAAGCTCTCCAGCCCCAAAAGATTAAGTTGCATGTGTTACTTGAAAATAAGCACACAGGCCCGGCTGACACTTAAAGCAGTCATTACAGGCTGAATAACTTTCCAGATCTTGTTAGGTAACCCATGTCAGTGTGTTTTAAATCTATATCTCTGTTTCATTTCAGAACCAAATATCAGGGGATCTGTCCACCCATCAAGCGCACAGAGGACCACTTTGATGCGGGTGCGAAATTCCACATCCCTGGAAACACACCATACATCAGGTATCATCCTTTTCCAGTTTGCACACAGGGGATCAACACAATCACCTTGGGCTATTGATAATTTCATATTGATAATGCTCTACTGTTTTTTTTTTTGCTATCTGATAATTGCTTTACAGTACATATACTGCTACAAAATGCTTAAAAGTAAGAACATGAGAGAAAGATGGAGCAGCTTTAAAATTCCATTAAACGGGGCCATCGCCTTTTCAGTGCACAACCATGATGAGTGTGTGATATATGTGCCTGCACATGCATATGAGGATATCAGGGATATTATAATAGGGTAAAGTGAATGACCATGCAAGAAGGGCTGGTGAGCAGGGAATTAAGGTATTGTGTACTGTAATCTGGACTGAATTACTGGCACTTGAATGTGGTTTGAAACAACATACTGACCCTACAATCACAGGAAGCTTGTTACAGAGGCAGGAGGCTCTATAAGAAAAGCCTTGACCCCAGATGGTTTCTTTAACAATGTGGGGAATGACAGCTAGTTAAACATGCACTTACTAAAACAGACTGTGTAGTGGGTGCTCAAATGCACTCAACCAAACCTATGAGTAAGTTTTTGTTCTGCAGTTTTGTAGTCATTTTAACAGTTTTTACCAATAAGTAGAGAATATAAAACCCATTTAATTGGATGTCTCGTAGGTGTAAATGTAATGCGATGAAGAGACAATAAAGCAGTTCTTTCTCCCCTGCAGATATTTTGTCAGCTTCATCCTGCAGTTCCAGCTTCATGAAAAACTGTGTGAGGCAGCCAAACACACTGGTCCCTTGCACACATGTGACATCTACCGCTCCAGAGAAGCAGGGGCCATTTTAAAGTAAGTGATTCAACTTTATCGACTTTATCTCCATTGTTCATTACACAGAGCATGGATAATACTTTATGGGAACAGTTATTGTATAATACAAGTTAACTTTCTACCTCCTCCAGGACAATTCTTCAGGCTGGCTCCTCCAAACCGTGGCCTGTGGTGCTCCAGGAGGCCATAGGCACCAACAAGTTGGATGCCAATGCGCTGATGAAATACTTTAACCCCATTATTCAGTGGCTGGAAAAACAAAATGTGAATGAGACCTTGGGATGGCCTGACTTCGACTGGGTTCCTCCTGTCCCTGAGGGATACCCTGAGGATATTGGTAGGAGAGGAACTTGACCACACCAAAGAATATTGCTCAAAATTAATTGGAAACAAAAAGCAGAACAACAGATGATGAAACACATTATCTGGAAGAGGGAAACATACTATAAAAGAGCCATAAGTATATTATAAATTGATCACCATGTACGAAAGTGAAGATGGCCAATTTCTTTTTTCTTTGAAATGTAGCAAAGAAATTTTGGCTGTATAGGATGGATGAGATGGATAGATCTTTATCTACAGTATGTGTCCTGCATTTCAACAAACTTGTCCTTGTCCTTGTTTACCCAGGCAAGAACACAGATGAGCTTGATGCAAAGAAATTTCTGGATGAGTACAACAGCACCGCTGAGGTGGTATGGAACGCCTACACTGAGGCCTCCTGGAAGTACAACACTGACATCAACGAAGCCAATAAGCAAGCAATGGTGAGATCCTCTGACCATCCGATTCCACCCACCGAGATCACCTCAACATTGTTCGTTCCTCATCAATTAAACAAAGGACTGTTGCAGCTTGTGTTGATTTTGAGCATTCAGTTAGGGAATCAATAAAATGATTAATCAAAAAGCTGTTAGCGAATCACCAATTGATTGAATCAGTCACTCACTAATCAACCAGTGTATGCATGCCTCTATTTATATATCTCTCTATGTGCCTGTTATCTTAATTCTTCATTCTCAAAATCAGAATCAGCTTTATTAGCCAAGTGCATACACACATACAAAAAATTTGACTTCGGTTTCAGGGTTTTGTTCTCAGGGTACTCACATATTAACAGCCAGACATACAGCTAGAAACACGGACAATAAAAACAGAACAAATTAGTTAAACCCACCTAATCTAACCACCTACCTTGTCTCTCTGTCAATCTATTTATTTATCTTTCCATCCATCCAATGTAAAAACAGAAACTCAAAGAGTATCATTAATCTTCTTTAGCTTGAGAAGAACCTGGAGATGTCAGCCCATACCCTGGAGTATGGACTCAAGGCCCGTCAGTATGACACCACCGACTTCCAGGATCCCGCGGTCAAACGTATCATCAAAAAACTCAGTGACATCGAAAGGGCTGCCCTGAATGCAACAGAACTGAAAGAGGTATGGAAGAAATCATTTTCCAGATATTTCTATAAGACAGAGCTACTCTGGAGGCAGAACTAGTTTTAGTGAGATTGCAGTGCAGCCTTAGCCTTAGCCTTGTAGCAGGAAACCAATATGTATGTCCCATAAAACACAAACATTAATTTGGATGAGCCAAGGATGCAGAAAACTTAAGGTTTCTTAAACCTATTTTCCGCCTTAGTAGAAGTAACAGCCAGCTGCCATAAATTTATTTGTTTATGTGTGAGTGTTTTTGCAAACTCTAGAGTTGAAGTGAAGGGGAAGACTTGTTTTGGACTAGTCACAGAGCTCCAGCTGTGCACAGAGGAATATATTTGTCAAACAAGTGTCAGGCGTGGTGCACTAAAAAACAACCAGTAACTGCAGCCAGTCAATCTGTAAAGAAAACAGAATGTGCAGTGATTCTCACTTTCTCTCCCCTCAGAGCACCCTTTAGAGAGCTGGCCCATTTATTTACCAAATATTAAAACTTAACTTAACTTAACTTTTCAGTACAACACTCTTCTATCTAACATGGAGACCAAGTACAGTGTGGCTGAGGTCTGCAGAGATAATGGGCAGTGTCACCCGCTGGATCCAGGTAAGACTGGAATTTCCTTAAACAATAAATCGATAAATAATGAAGACAATGTAGCATTATGCACAGTGCAACGATTGCTTAATACTTGGTTAATTGCAAATTATTGTTTCGTTTTTGGTAATTGATACTATTTAGCTAGTCTGAAATAATGTCATAACTGAAATAAGAGCAATCATTATTTTAAATATAAATTAAAAGTACTGTATATCTCACCATGAATATTCTGCTGTATTTACCAGTCTGCAGGAGGTAAATTTAATGCAGTGAAAACATATGCTGTGTTTCAGATCTCCAGAAGATCATGGCAGAGTCACGGGATTATGATGAACTGTTGTTTGCCTGGAAAGGATGGAGAGATTCTGCTGGCAAAGTACTCCGCCAGGATTACAAGAGATATGTTGAACTGGCCAACGAAGCTGCAAAGCTCAATGGTATGGCATTAACGAGTGATTTTCATTCCACCTCAAGATTCTCACTGATCTCTTTTGCTTGAAAAACACAAGAATGTGGGCCCTGGATAGCAATTTAAAAATTTCATTGTCGAGATTGACAGCTGATCTGTCGTCATAGATAATCTGATTGGTCATTTTAAATTTGTCATTAGAGTCAAAGAACCTCTTGTGATACAAGCCATTAAAGTGCCTTATTTAGATTGTCTGGGCTACACAGAATTGACCTTGTGGGAAAATATTGCTCAGTAGTTGCTTTCTTACCAAGAAATATATGAGATTAATACAATGTCTGTTGGGTAAGTATTAAACTACTGTTAGCAAGAAGTTGTCTTACCTTTGCACAAAGACTGGAACCTGCTTATCTGGCTCTGTTCAATAGTTGCAAATCCACCCACCATCACCTCTAAAACAAGTTATATCTTGTTTGTTTAACCTGTACTAAAAATTAAGTCTAAAAATGTTATTTCTTGGTTGGGACCAGTGCCTTCCTTGACTTCCACATTAAATCCTTTTAAAATTAAATATCCATTACGGATATTTTTGCTTCAGAAAAGTTTTTCTTACCAGACATGTTTGCAAAGAACTGCATTACCAACATCACAAACTTAGAAAGTAGACCTCATCGATGAACACTTTTTTTCTTGGTACTGTTTATAGGTCACACTGACAATGGGGCTTTCTGGCGCTCCCTGTATGAAACCCCTACCTTTGAAGAAGATCTGGAGACTCTGTGGAAGCAGCTGGAGCCACTCTATTTGAATGTGCATGCCTATGTTCGCAGGGGTCTGTACAAAAAGTATGGTGCTGAGCGCATCAACCTGAAGGGTCCCATTCCTGCTCATTTGCTGGGTAAGTAAAATGAAGGAACCTTTGGGCTTTTGCGAGTTGAGTCTTCGGTCAAATGCCAAAATCACACTTCAGTCACTATGGAATTTAAAGGATTCCAACACTCTAGCTCAAATTCTCCTTTTATGTGGAGGCATACCCCATTGACATGCTGTCGTTGGCTGCAGATTCATTTGGATTTAGGCAGGATTTCATTTGCTTTCAGAGGCATCAAGCGTGATATCCCATGTGACAGCTCCACACGGTTAGGGATTGGACTAACTCACAGTTATAAATCCCACTTGGTTTAACACTGACAGAGCCTAGGACGACTTGCACCTATAACTATTTAAAATGTAGAAATGTGATATATGAATGCTGTCCTTTGTCCTTTCAGGCAACATGTGGGCACAGACGTGGTCTGGCATAATGGATTTGGTCATACCCTACCCAGATGCCACACAGGTTGATGCCACTCCAGCTATGGTTGAGAAGGTGAATGAACACATCAACCAGCTGTTCACACACACAAAGAACACACATGCATTCACTCCACTCCACTACTCGCCATGTAATGAAGGGGCCAGGGTCCGTTTATATGGAGGATCAAGCAGAATGATGACAAATCAGAGGATTTTAATGGCATTGAATAAAAGCAGCAAAAAGCACTGTATACATATTTTCTAGGCAAACAACAATCCTATCCGGTTTGACCCGTAACTTGTTTACACTTGATGCAGTCATCCATTTTCAAAATGCAGCGTTGCCTTTTTTCCAAATGCCAAATGTCTCATTGGCTGCAAAACTGTTTATATGCGAGATACACAGATACATCTATATCTTCATTAATACTCTCCTTTTTCCCATTCAGGGCTGGAACGCCACCAGGATGTTTCAGGAATCAGACAACTTCTTCACCTCTCTGGGTCTGGTGCCAATGCCTAAAGAGTTCTGGGATAAGTCTATGCTAGTGAAACCTGACGGACGGCAGGTTGTGTGCCATGCCTCTGCGTGGGACTTCTATAACCGAAAAGACTTCAGGTAAGTGCTGGATGTCTTCATGGTCAAGCCCTGACATGACACAGTGTTTTTTCTTTACTGTTATTATGACCTTGTTTGTGTCTCCAGGATCAAGCAATGCACTGTCGTGACTATGGATGACCTGATCACGGTGCACCACGAGATGGGCCACGTCCAGTACTTCCTGCAGTACAAAGACCAGCCTGTGTCCTTCCGTGATGGAGCCAACCCTGGCTTCCACGAGGCCATCGGCGATGTGCTGGCTCTGTCTGTGTCCACGCCCAAACATTTGAAGAGCATTGGCCTCCTGGACAAAGTTGAAAGCAACCATGGTGAGTGACCTTGACCACGAGTGCTACACAGTTCTGTTAAGACATTTAAACTCATGTTTTTCGTGTTTGTTCTCCAGAGAGTGATATCAACTTCCTGATGAGCATGGCACTTGACAAGATTGCCTTCTTACCTTTCGGCTACCTGATGGATCAGTGGAGATGGAAGGTATTTGACGGACGCATCCCATCAACTGAGTACAATAAGGAATGGTGGAACCTCAGGTAATTGTCACCGGCATTTTTACAAAGTGCAGCGTTTTTCAGATCTGAATTCATTATTAAATAAAGCGAGGTTAAGTTGTAGATGGATTGGTTAATAAATAATTACGGATTGTAGATTGTAACTAGACTGTACTTTATTACATTGCAGAATGAAGTACCAAGGACTGTGTCCACCTGTAAGCCGCACTGAGGATGACTTCGACCCAGGTGCAAAGTTCCACATCCCTGCTAACGTGCCCTATGTGAGGTAAATATTCATGATTCAGCAGAACAAAAAGGGCACCTGATTACTGAGCACAGATCGATTGATAAATGCTTTAACACACTATGGACCGATAAGATAAACATGCCGTAGAACATAATGGGTTTTGACTCATTGCCAAATAAGAAAAATCAGTCACCATCGGGAGCACAATTGATGTGACAGTGCCGATTTGTTTTGTGTTTTGCTGTGTTTTTCTTTCTGCTGTTTAAAGCCACAGTCATGACAGTTGGTGTTTAATGATCTTCAGGTACTTTGTGAGCTTCATCGTCCAGTTCCAGTTCCACAAGGCTCTGTGTGATGCTGCCAAACATACTGGGCCTCTACATACCTGTGACATCTATCAGTCTAAAGAAGCTGGAAAGCTGTTGGGGTGAGTAGACACATTTGAAGTGTACACACACACACACACACACACACACACACACACACACACACACACACACACAAGCATGCACAGGTCTACCTTCGCAAACTAATGAACTTTGGAAGAGAATATGGAACCACTGACAGTGTTTTGACAAATATTTCCATGATGCATTTTTTTAACATGACAATCCTCTGTGTGATTAGAAATTAGTCAAATCTAAGCCCTCCTCACCATTAGCAAATTGATTTCATGTACTCACAAACACTAGAAATGATTGAAAAACAATATATATTATACATTGTTCTACAGATATGATATGACAGGTTTTAGCATTTGTGAGTGCAGGCATCTGGTGAAAATGTGCATCTTGGCATTGGTGTAATTGTCTCTCCAACACTTTCCACTGATCCTCATATTCTCTGACCTGTGTTAATGTTTGCAGTGATGTGATGAAGCTGGGCTTCAGTAAGCCCTGGCCTGAGGCTATGGCCATGATCACCGGCCAGCCCAAAATGAGTGCCCTGCCGCTCATGGAGTATTTCCAACCTCTCATTGAATGGCTCGAGAAAGAGAACGACAAGAACAATGACATTCGCGGGTGGCCCGACTACGACTGGAAACCTTTAAGTATGTCCAAAACATTCTTGCATCCGCATAACTGTGATACATCCACAGAAACATAAATAAAAGCATGTGCATGTGGGCAAGACATATTGCTGAGAATTTGTGTTAAATATGTTTCCAATCTGCAAGCCAAATGCTTTTTGAACTCCTTCCCAGAGAAAAGGGTGCAATGTCTTCAACAGAGGCATTAATTTTGTTTTTCTCCTGCTGCGGCTTACAGTGAAATCAATCTCCTGCTCCTCTTGTTTTACTGATGAGTTCCTGCTGAAAGGATGAGTACAGATTCGATTGATGGGATTCTCAGCATCAGAGTGAAAGAGAAAGCTAGGAAGAGATAGGGAGCAAAAGAGAACACAGCTACTGTTGCACAGATAGAGAGAAATACAGAAGTTAGACACAAAAATGAATAAGAGTATGTAGAAATAAAGTGACTTTGTTTCTCCAGAATTTGTGAAAGGGAGGTGAGTTAGCCTGTCTTTTTGGGATGTCAGCAACAATGGTATCATTGACAGAAATCAGCCATATACTCTGACTGTCATCCAGTTACAAAATTGCACCAGCTGCACCTTCAGACCTGTCCGGTCCAACTTGCGTAACTGATCTACAAGAACCGTAACAGACGCAGCGTGGCTTGTGTATTTTTTCTACATTTTTGGCAGACAAGTGCTCCAGCTTCACTTTCTCTTTGTTGCTGTTGTTCATGTCCTTCCAGTTTTATGAGTCCATTTATGAGTGAAAAGTCAGCCCAGCATTGCACTGACTTGGTATTCCATGTGTGTGTGTCCAGCAGGTGAAGCTAAGGCCAGTAAAGTGGACTTCCTGGGTATGAACGTGGATGGCTCAGCTGCTGCAGCTGGCCAGTGGATCCTGTTGGTCCTTGGTGTGGTCCTCTTGGTGGCCACCATCATGTTGGCCTTCAAGTACAGGAAGTCAAAAAAGCAGTATAAGTCCACATCCATGATGGAGCTCAAGTAAAAGGACTAGACATCAGTGATGGCTAAAGTAAGGCCTGACTTACTGCAGCTAGCACAGTGCCAACCTCAATGTGAACATCTGTGTTTTTGTGTACTGTACTGTATGGTCTGCCTCCCTGTCTAGTCTTGTATATTTATTGTATACACTCCGAGTCCATTAATTTTTGCCTATGCAAAAGAACATCACAATTTTGTAATTTATTTGCAATATTTGATGGTTTGGGAGAAAATGTTTTAAATGAATATTTGTAAAATCGTTAATTGTGTAAGCATTTTTGAATATTTGATTTTGTTTCTTTTTGTTGGATCCTCTGCATTTCTACAATAAAAACATTAAATATGTATTCTGCTTGTGTGTTAAACAAGATAGTATATGGGAGCTTTACCAGAACATTTGATAAATGATAGTCACCATTATGAGCATCTGGCGTGACAGCAATATTTACATATCTGTGACGCTGCTGAGGTTAGTACATGCACATACACGCACATAAGTGTATCCACCCATAACGAATTCTGGAAGTGGATGATATGCAACCTCCACTATGCATGAAAAGACATGAAAGCATGAAAGACAGTGAATGATGAGGCATGCAATTACACTGCAAAAGTTGTCAAAAACAATTTAATGACATTGAAACTGCACAGCAAAGAACAACACCGCCAAAGAGAACAGAGTTGGTGCATTGGTTTTAGCCCGTCCCTCTTCATTCACAGAGTCAATGGAGCCTCTGTTGCAGTCACAGTCACAACCTGTGGGCTCTCAGGTAACACGGACTAGAGTGGTAACGCAACACTTTGTCCCATCAGAGACTGTTCAATAACTGTCGCCTCCCGGTCCAGTCCACTTTCAGTGCTGCAGGTTGACCTCAATGGGGGCCACGATGGCTTGGAAACAATCCAAGTGTCGGCTTACTGTCTCGTACAAAAATACAAAGCTCAGGGACAGTGGGACAACGAAGGCAGATGTAAGCATTCATTCAGTCAATCCAACCTAACTTGTCACTATGTACAATTTACAGAATAACATGCCTATCTATGCTAGAGTTTACAGTCTCCAGACATATATATCATCATGTATTATTTAACCCAGTGTCATGACTCCCTGTGTGTGATATTTCTTTAAAGATATCCAGATCGGTTCTTTATTGTAATAACACAAGACAGTGTAATAAATAATAATCAAGTGTGCTCCCATCATCAACACATATTGACTCTCTAAACTCTAAAAACAGACAAGAAGCTATTGCTTTCCACCTTTTGCAAGAGTGATTGGGGGCAACTCTTTCCTGTGAATTTTAATGTGGGCGATTAGCCCAGCTGGGCTATAAAATGTAATAATCACCAATGCGTGTCAAGTTTTCTGCATACCTCTTGGTTATTATTCCCTGAAACCAGGAAAATCTCATTTTTACATATCCTGAAAAATCTGCACTTTTTGCATCTGATGTCAGTGCCACACCCATAACTGCAGTTGAGATGCTTGTCTATGTAATGCTTGCCAAACACTGACATGGACATTGACAGGAAGACGCGTGTTCACTCATAAAAGAGCAAAAACTGGTCAACATATTCTAAGTGCAGTTTCAAAAATGATCTCTAAAATGACTGCTGTAGTAGGTTTAAAACCCTGACACAGAGTACAGCCACTGACCACAAAGTGATGCTTGGGGACAAACATACACAATCACAGAGGAAATCAATAGACTCGTCCCTCTGATTAGAGAGCAAAACAGACATGGTGGAAAATAAGATGATGAATGACCAGCAACTTTGCTTAGAGGATTCAGAAATGGAAAAAAAACAGAAATGAAAACATACATGCAGACACCAAGTTCAGGACATAAAAAAACCTGTGACATAATCAAAACAATTTACAATTTACTCTTGAATGCAACCCCGATTTCAATGTACAACACTGCATCCATCAAAAATACTTAACAAATTACAATCTCTGGAACAAAATGTTCAGTATATTGCACTGAAAGAGTTGAAATCTACTGAAGTAAAAAAAATAAATGAATGCACAATCCACAATTGGTCCATGCACTGCAAAGTCCATGTGGCTCGACTGAGCCCATTGTTCTTTGTTTGGCCCTTGCCAAACCAGTATGACAGCAAGTGGTTCAGGGTCCAAAGTAAAGGCCTCAGTAGTAGTAATGCTGCATCTCTGTCCAGTTGGTGATCCAGTACTTTTTCTGTGGCTCCTCAGGCTGAAATCCCAGATTGAACTGATAGCGCTCAGCCTTGCGAATTTTCACCCCCTGGTGCTTTGGCATTATGCGGTAGTAGATGGCTCGCTTGAAGAATCCAAGCTGGTGGGGGAAAAGAGGGAGAGAAGGAGGTGACATTAACAGAGGATACACTTACACAGCAGGATAGCTTGGATCAATGATGTGCTGAGAAGGAGATTTAGGATTCTTAGGCTGAGGAAAATCAAGTTAGGTGAAAGACAGACCCACAGTGAGTAAGAAGGAGAAGACGGATAAAGTACTGAAGACATATATATATATATAAATATCAGCAGCACAATTCACAGAATTAGCCTGAAAGGGAAGCAGAGCCAGTGTTAGGTAGATACAAAGAGCAGACATGAAAGAGAAAGAAAGTTAAGTGGTGAGCAAGTTGAATCACGTCCCAAGCATAGCACTGGAATAGCACCCAGAGAAAATCCATTTGTAGGGGTGTTGTTACCCAAAAGCCCCACTGGTGTGTGCTGTCGGGGGGACTCATGGGGGCCTCAGTAGTCCTCAGTCAGCCTCTCTGTCTCAGAGGGCTGGATCTTCATCTCAGCCTTCTGGGCCTTGGCCTCATACATCTCTCTCCTGCTGGCCCTCTGGAAGAAGCCACACTGGGGGTGGAGGAGGAGGAGGGTGCATGGGGGGGTGAGTCAAATGTTAGACTACTACTGTAGAATTGGAGGTTATACATCAGTCAGATGAATCAGCACCTATCATATATTCCAAAGAAGATTGCTGGGACGGGTAAAAAAAAAATTGTACATGTAGGGAGATTCCGAGCTATTCAGCATCTGCAAAAATACGTCAGAGGAGTGGAGTGACAATTGATAGTCTCACCTTCCATAGTATAAGAATGATTATTCCCAGTAGGAGAATACCCGCTACAGCTGCAGAAATGATGATCCATAGTGGGAGCTCATAGGGTATCTCCACCCCCTCCACTGGCTCTATTTCTACTGAGAACTGCAAGACAAATCATCATCATCATCATCATCATCATCATCGTCGTCGTCGTCATCATCATCATTGTCATCGTCGTCATCATCACGCACCATGTGGGTCAGACTGTCCATCCTGATGGTTGGTTTGTCTGTAATGAGCTTCAGTGTGGCTTGACCTTTGACAATAACTCGCAGAGCATTGGAAAAGTCCTGCAGGGGGACACACACAGAACATTTTTTAAAAGAAGTCCAGGGGTTGTCGAAGCCCAGAATGCAAAAAATTCTGGGTTCTAGGTTTCTATTGCTATATTATGTATATATTAAGTGTGAGATCATTTAAGGCCATTGTGAACATGGGTAAAACTATGCAATAAACATTCAAGAACATGATATCATAGAGATGGAATATTTTACTTTTAACTTTGAAAATGGCAACAATGCTTGAAACGAAAGCATAGGGGAGATGAATACAATAGGAGGTTTATCCCATTAGAGCAATCTAGTAAAAGAGACTGCATTTGGAGTGAATGCATCAGCTCACAATGTTCTGCTTGGGCCTTTGACCCTATGAAAACGTACCACTGTACAGAAGAAGCCATGGACAGTTTTACTGAATTGTTAATAATGTGTGAGTGTATGTGTGTGTGTGTGTGT
>JBCAUF010000062.1:8359288-8372583 GCA_038406115.1 Haemulon aurolineatum | reverse complement strand
CTGACCTCTAACATTGTGCTGTTCCATAAACGGGAGCGAACATAAATCTTGGCCGAATTCGTCATGTTGAGCAGTGGGCAGGTAAATGTCACGCACCGCGCCGTCCCCTTGGAGCATTCCTTCAGGCACGACAAGAAAGAGCAACTATTATACAGGTGAACAAACATGGACACATTATACCATTTTGGTTTTGCCGTTTTCAGGATGTACACTCTCAACAAGGATTTGACATCGTGGAAAATATCCATTAAGGCCTTGAGAATATAAAGTCTAGGAGCCAGAGTAGTAAAATTGGCCGTACTGTTATAGGAGTTGAAGGTTTGGAAGACTTCCAGTCCAGGGAAAGATTTACTTCTGCACTCAGTGATAATGCTCTATACTATACTGAGTGAAAGTAGGTTGTTAATGGTTTCTAGCCACACTAGCAGCAAGGTTGTAGTGCTGGCAGTGCTGATCTGTCGGTCAGTCAGTTGGTCTACTGGACTGAAATATCGCAGCAGCTATTGGAGAGATTTAAATGACATTTGGTACAGATATACATCATCCCCAGAGGATGGATCCCACTGACTTCAGAGATCCTCTGACTTTTCTTCTGGCCCCACCAGCAGGTTGACATTTGTCGTTCAGAGTGAAAAGTCTCTACAACTGCCGGATGCAATATGGTGCAGACATTCATAGTATTTGTAAACACATGTGATCCTTCTCAGGATTTCTATTCTACAGATTTTCACGAGAGCGCTTGATGAGGCAGATCCATATCTTACCAGCAGGTAGGTCACTTTGGGATGAGCGCCCAGCGTGATGGCTGCCTGTGGCTCAATAATAAGTGGCTGGGTCGTATCATCAGGATCATTCACCACAATCTGCCGTTTAGTCCTCTTTCGTTCACTTCCTGACAACTGGGAGAGACAGACAGAGAGGTAAAAATGAAAAGAGGAAGCAGAGGAGACAGAGACATGACATCAGAGGGCTCGTGGTAATTACTGGTTTTGATAAAGACATTACAAATTCTTCTCAGAATAGCATTGTCATTTCCACTGTCTATATATGGGCCCTACGCATTATGACTTTCTATTTGGGGCTCTGTGAGGTTTGTTTGTGGCGACACAGACGTGTCTTTTTTTTTTCTCCTAAAATGTATTTCTGAACAGCTGTGGTTTGGCTTGGAGACCATTTTCACACCACATTTACTCGTACTGCTCTGACTGCTTCAGTTTACACTCGCGTCAAGATGAATTATAGCACATCTAACAAGCCTTTGTACAGCACAGTACATTCAGTGGTTGCAAACATACAGTACACTAAGTTTAATCTTGATCAACCTGGGGGCTGCTGTACCTCCGTGCAGCCACATGGACCTGCTAGCATAGTAGCAGAGTCATAGTCTTGGTTTTTGTTCGAGGCCTTTCATTAAAGACAGTACTCCTCTCTTTTCTTATGTAACCATGTTTGTGGCTTTTCAATAATGGGACATTTTGGGATGTGCGTATGTCATGGGTGTGGGCAGGAGTGAGCAGCAAAAAATGAAAGAACAGAAAGCTTTTTGCAGGGTGCACGGATAGAGGAAAGATTAGATGAGAAAGGAATGACGTAATACAACATAAACTCTCCTGGTTGAATAAAGGTTAAATAAATCATATCAAACTTCCCAGACTGAGTGGACCAAGGGTGTTTTTTCATGTGGTTCACAAGAAGCTGACACACTGGGACTGGTTTCTGTTGTAAATAACTGTGTTCATAATCTGAAACTTCAGTATTTGTTTCAAGTTTACAGGTTACCTCAGTCTCATTCTGGGCACTGCTTCAAGGTGCCAAAGATATTTAGTCATAAACTTGACCAAGTGAGGGAATAAGAGAGATACAGCACACTTCAACTGCCTCTTGAGGAATGGGAGCATGGTGTGGCTCTGAACCAAAGCCTAAAAAAAGTCTTACAGTTAGATTGAGCAGGTTGACAACTTCCCCGGGAGGATTGCACTCCATCTCTGACTCTCCTGTCACAGCAATCTTCGTCAGGTACAACAGCCACTTGCCGTTGGCTACCTCGAAGGGCCACTCGAACTCCACAGCCAGGATCCCCAAGTCTTCCAAGGGCTGTCCAATGTTCACCTAGTGGTGAATAAGGTCAGCGGCACATAAAAGAAAACTTCATCAGAAATCAAACAGATGGTGTGAAATAACAACATAGTGTGAAATAACAGTCAGGGCTCCACTGTGACTTTGCAACTCCTAAATAGTATCCACCCCTGGTCCTGCGCACACCACAAACCATAGCTCACATAACAATCCCTGCCCCACGCAATATTAAACTTCTGAAGACGTTTTGGCTTCAAAGACAGGGTGGGGATGAGGGAAATGTGGGTGAGAAGCACACATACTGTAGATGCTATATACAATCCTGGAGGTCTAATATAGTCTGAGTGGTGGAGGTGACTCACATCGAAGGTGAACTCCACCAGACTGCCCACGTCACTGGTGTTGACCATGGCTGACTCGCCCATCACCGTCCCACCGAACCTTGTTTGCACCAGCGCATTTGTTCTGAACAGGGAGAGGGTTTGATAGATAATGTGAGGTGACATTATGTACTTCAGGAGCCATGGTAGTGCTCTTTACTGTATATACAATGACTCATGAGTAGTTAGGGCATAGGACTCACATGGAGAAGGTGGGGATGATGGTGTTTTCAATGAGCAGGGCCACAGGCACAGGCTTCAGATCACTCTGCTCACTAAGACTACAGACGCGAGAACATGAGCCGGTGTATCATTGAGTGATTATGTTAGAGCCTCAATACCCGCTGACAATTACAATGAGACTTTTAATTTTATATAAATACTAGAAACAGCTATATGCTATGCTGTGGAATATGCTCCGGCATCAATGTGAAGCACTTACGTGGACAGAAGCAACTGGGATGCAATCTCTTGAGTAGTCAGACTGATCCCTAACGTCTCAAACCTGAGGGCAAGTGACACCTTATAATGAAAGCAAGAGAATGAGAAGAAGTGTCAGATGCATTTCACCAGGAGAGGAACAAGTCAAGATCTGTGACAGGTAATCAGTGACAATTATTCAAACTGACCCTTTCGTTGCCTTTCAGTGGATTCCCCAGGTCACAAATCAATGTGTCACTCAAATTGCATTCCACATCATGGTCCTGAACACAAAATCAACGTAAAATTAGCAATTAAAGAGACTGGAGATGCATGTGCAAGAGAGAGAAATGCACTGAAACTACTTTGACATGATGATGTCTGTCTGCTGCCCCCCAGTGGACGTACCGTTGACCTGACGCCGGAGTATCTCAGCGCATCAGGGATGGTGACGTTGAGCTCGGCCTGGTGGGCATCTTCGGCCAGCTTCCCCTGAGAGGGAAGGTTGGTCACCTCCACCATCAGTGTTATTATCTTCACACTGCTGTTGAACTTAAGTACCTGGAATTTCCCCTGACTGCACACCAGGACACATAGACAACATGTATTATTCATACTGTACACTTATGTCCAAACTGTTATTCTTGGCTTCATAATAAATTCAAATTCTGAGAGAAGCAGTTGTGATGGTTTAAATTCAATAGAGTTCATATACAGTAACTGTGTGTTGGCATTAAAGGAACAATTTAGACATTTTTGTTAATTTCATATGATTTTTGGGAGATTTTTTTTGTTTGATAGTGCAGCCAAAGAGAGACAGGAAATGGGGGAGAGAGAGGAGACAACATGCAGCAAGGGGTTTACTGACTGGAATCAAACATGGCGCACAGTGGTGAGGGCTGAGGCGTAGTGCACGCAGCGCACACTCTATCAGGCAAGCTACCTGGCACCCCACTAATTGTTGTATTAATCAAGTAACAAACATCAATGAATTAGTCATCAGATCAACCAACTAATTGAAAAAGGAGTGTACGGAGCCTTGTATAGAGAGGGTTAGGTTAAGACACTCCATTATTCAGAATTTAATTTCACCTGGGGTAAGGATTTTCGTCTTTGTCAGCAAACTGGGCTGTCAGTTGCAGGTTACTGCTACATTTGTTGTCTGTGCCACACTCCTTCTGAAAGTTAATCTGCAGGAAAAGGAACAAATCAGGTATAACCATACCTCACAGGAGAAGCATCACATAATCACATGATGCCCCATGTACATACATGTATAAATGTGAGAGATTCATGTAGTATATGCACTCCATACCTCAGTTCTTTGGGAGAATTTCTGCTCCTGGCTGAGGATTGGGTAAGCGTCCAGGTTCTGCAGGGAGCGTCTGGACTTAGGCTTTTGTTCATGTATGGATAAGTTGAGGGAAAACACCACTGGCTCAAGTTTGTCCCTCACAGGCGCCTGTAGAATCAGTCAAGAATCTTGTATCAGTCTTAATCAGCATACTGACTAGGCAACAGCAGCTTTTCATATCAAGTATTTAAATGTCCATAGTAGCCTACTAAATAAAATACATTTACAAATTAATAACACACATATCAATTAATATACACACACACATGCATTATGGTGTCTTTGTAATGAAACCTTACCACTACAGTCAGTTTCAGAGTGTGACACTTGGTTTTGGAGGATGGCACGCTCAGGAGGCCATTATATGTGTCATCCTTATTGTCCTCGAAACGTACACGTGGGCTTCTTCTCCTCTCCATGTCTGCCTCCACTGTGTAATTCACCGCTTTACATAGGAGAAACACACACTGTACATTAATAATACAGTAGTTTTAGACAACATAAATGACTCATATGTGAACTGAACAGCCAGCAAGGCAGTGTCTCTCCACAGTTTGTGAATATCGATGTACAGAGTCTAAATTGCAGCCTTTATTTAATATGGTTTTAAATTATTATTTATTTTGACTTTACATCGATTGCCAAAAAAAAATTTAAGTATAGGAAGAGTGCTTACTGATATTCCTCTTGAAGTCTTTGTTTCCATTGCTCAGAGTGAAAGACATACACAGAGTCACTGTGATGCTGTAAAACACAAAGAATAATCTATATGCATTTTCAAACAAAATCAAATAAGCCAGTTTCAGATAGTTTCAGTTTTAGACATCTATTACACATCTTTTAGACATCTCACCATGGTAGATTGTTCAGACACTGATTAGGGTCCACAATCTTTGGCTCGACAGTGAAGTCCTTAGTTAAGTGGATGACTGGTCGAGCCCTAAAAACAAAACAAACAACAAGATGAGTCAAATTGTCAAATTGTCATTATTGTATGAAAACACTGCACATATTTACTAAGACACACAACCTTGATTGAAACAACTGTTTTTGATATCTTCCAAGAAATGTCTCTGCTGGTATATTTGGACAATTATCAGGTTAAAACTTTGTCCTTTCACAGAACCAAGTTTAAAAATACACTATTTTTCTTGTTAAAGGTTACTGCACTTTCTCAAAGCATAGGACATAAGTCGAATTGTGAAGAATAAAGTATTTTTCCTACCTGAGCAGTGCCAAGCGGTCGTCCAGAGAGCCGACCAAGATGTCAGGGTAACTGTTGTCATCCATGTCCATCCCTCCATTGATGGAGTAACCAAAGGTCTGGAATCCTTTTTCCACCGATTTACCCTCAATCACCTATAGGGGGCAGCAATGACACATGGGAGATCAACACAATAAATTTGGGCTATTTCTGATTGTGCCTCAAATATATACACGGTATAAGGTCACGGTATGTTACCTGACTGGGCTCCTGTGAGATTCCCTTTTTACTTCCCATCCATATGTAGACCTTTCCTGTTTCATGGAATGGAGCTCCCACGGCAAAGTCTGCAGGAAGTGACAATGTAGTGAAATATTGAAAGGAAAAAAAAAGCTGTCCGCTGAGAAGAAGCTAAGGAAAGTCTTTGTATGAAATGCATAAACCCTCTAGGTGGCAGCATAGTACTGCCTTGTGATTAGTAAATCACCAGCTTTATATGGCCTTGAAGTAGAACGAAACACAACACAGAACATCACGTTTCCCTGCAGAGATAATTCCTCACTAACTGTGTAGAAAAACAAACACACAAAGTCTTTGTAAGGAACCAAAAGCTTCCTCTCTACCATGATGTTTTCATAGCAGTATAGTTAGTACACCACCTCTTACAATGCAGTAGTATACACAGGTTTTCAACATTTTCATGATTTCACAGCATACATAATTTTGTAGCCGTTTATCAATGGACGTGCAGTTTGGATTATTTTGCTTTTTTGGAGTTGTGTTACATAATTTTACTTTATTTATTATTTCTCCCACCCCCATTTACATTCAGACCTTGGAATCCGTCTTGATTGACATCACCAATGGCAGCCACTGCGATGCCGAATGCAGAGGCCGGGGGACCCTTCAGCACCACGGACGCTGTCTTTTGGAAAGATCCATTCTCATTCATGTAGATATACACTGCTCCTCCCTGGTCCTTCATACGATCAAAGTAAAATGGGGCACCCACGATCAGGTCATTCCAGCTATAATAGGCAAAGGAAATATCAGAAAATATATGTCAGTAATATGCGAGTACACACACCAGAAGAGGACATACCAAATATGACCAAACAGTACTCCATATATATGTATTCCTTAAAATCCTCCAGAAGGTTCACCCACGCATAAAGGGAGACACATGATCTCAGCATGATGTCATGATGAACACCTTATCTCAGCTGCTGAAAGGACAGCTTTTCTTCTCTCAGCTCAGCTCATACATACATCAGTGTTGTGCATTCTCCGCATAACAGGGCAGATCATAGCTACAGAGCATTCGAGCGTGAGGCTGCTACAGTTCCACATAATTCAGTGACACATGCAAACATTACACTGCTGCTTTTCTTCTTTCCCAGCTGTAAATTTCTAATTCTATTCTGTGCTTGAAATATGACATTACATGGAGGATTATTTCTAAATGGGCTGCCAACCATTTCTTTTGATCTCCTATAATGAAAGATGGATAATTGTCCATTTGGAGCACAGTGTTTTGATTTTAATTAAAATGATTGCCAATTTGGGTTTGTTCTAAAAAACTAATTATCTCTGATTCCCAACATAGAAAAATGAACATTATGCTTTGGGTGTAATCCTTCACCTTGTGATATACAGCTGTGGTCTAATTAAGAGCACTATGGAGAAACCTATATTCTAAATGTACTATACTGGAAAGAAAAGGCTAAAGATAGTTTCAGTTTTCAGTGTGGTGTTCAAAGACGCACTCATCATTGTTGAGATCGGTGACAGCCAGGCTGTTCCCAAAGTACGAGCCCACTTGTTCCCCGGGGATGATGACTGACGGCTCGATGGTTTTGTCAGTCTTTATCCCGAACATCACTGAGCCCTTGGACTCGTCCCTGGGAGACCCTGTCACCACTGTGTAATCGTCACGGCTCAGCAGTTTTTTTTCCTCGAGAACTGAATAACCTGGGGAAAGCGTTTGAGATTCACTGTTAAACTGGCATCTGACCTTTGTTGAAGAAATGCAGGCCTTTTTGAACACCACGGATAAAATGGGACTTCATGTGATACAGCTGACACTGAAAAACACCATCTTGCTTTTTATGATACTTTTGCTATTTATTCTGACAGCTAGATGTTCATCCGGCTGTGGGAGGGTTATAGTCCGTAAAAGCATTTCACAGTTCATACGATACAAAGACAGACGTGTATTTACCCATATAACTGTATCGTTTCTTCAACTGTCCAAAGTCTTTGCCTGCAAAATCCCAGGCATTCGCTGGATCTGGATCTCTCCATGTTACATGAACATTTCCTTTATAACAAAGCAGAATTAGACAACAATGTTATGTCTGCTTCATGCACAATGAACACCTTCCCAGACAGAGAATAATCCCAGTGTTAGAGTAAACACTAGATTTTAGCAGACTTGCACAGGGTTTAATCCCTGTCTGTGAAAGCAGCCCATTATTTCAACGCTAAGCAACAAAACACACTCTTTTTTGCCGTTAACTCCTCAGTGCCCACCTTGCCACACGTAGCTGCCTGTGGCGCCGATGTAGACGTCAGTGTCTGTCATGCCGCCTGAGATGCCCATGTTGCACATGCCCTCAAGCTCCATGTCAAAGTTGGGGTTGCAGACCTCATAGCTGTAAGTCTGCCAGTCATCGTTTGGGTCAAAGCTCAGGTCGTTACTCCTGACATAGCACTTTCCTATCATCCGCCGCTGCTCCTCTGTGCCGCCTTTGACGATCTTCACATAGCGATGCCCGCATGCCTGGACACCAGAGGAGAGAGTGTATTCTGGGATATTATGGACTGTATATCTGCTCTAACTTGTCATGTCAGGTAATGTATCCATACTGAGGTAAAAGCAGCGCTAGCATTACTACAAATAAATGCCTTATTTTCTGCTGCAGCAGAAAAGCAAACAGCAAAGAGAGAAATAAGCCTTTAAAGTAAATGATATGCCCATAAAATTAAAACAAAACAACAGATAATTTCTTGTTTTGCATGACACCCTTGAATGACTATGAATGCAAGCATGTCCCATGTTGACAGACACAGCATGAAGTCTTTTTGCAATTATTGTGAGCCAGATATTGCTTTTTTGTATGAGCACAATTAACACAAATTTCCTCCATTAAACGTAATAAAAGGAAAATAAACCTTTGTGAGAAATATAATATCTTACTCATGATCATGATTTCAGTCAACTGTAATGCCGTTTCCTGCCTGTACTGTATGTGTCATTCTGTCCTGGGTGTGTGTGTGCACTCCTGTGTGGTGCAGTACATGTTGCAACAAGCAATATGTGTCATCTGTGACACTAAATATTGGGGGTATATATCACCCGACACCCCTGCTATAGTGCTACAGTAAATGCTACCCTATAATATGCCACCTGTGACACTGGCTAATAAAGTGAAACAGGATGTCATCTCACCAGCACGCGTCCCGCCGTCTGGCTTCTCTGACTGGCCACTGTCACACCCAGCCACATGCCCTCCACCATCTCCGATGGGCTTGCTGTTAGGAGAGGGAATTGATTAAAATCAATTCATTCAAGTTTGCTGTCATTGAAAGAAAGTGTAAAAAAAATACAGTCTAACAGCTTATTGAAATCCTGGGTTTTTTAAAAAAGTTTTGAAAATGAGTCATCATAACAAACCAGTATACAGTCCATAGTCGGCCATATCTAATCACGTGTTTTACAGAAAAAACATTCAGCATTATTATGGTGATAATAGTCATAGGCAAACAAACCCAAACAATAAAGCTTCATTCAGCCCGGATCATGCCCTGACAAATATTAACCACAAAAATGCAGCAACAGTCACTCCAACCTCAACATCAAAAGTGATGAGGTATCCCTTTATTATGGTTCTTACGTTTTGCCTCCAGGGAGCCTATTCACCTCCACGTAGAAGAGCACTGGGTAAGTCTACTGGTTAATAACCTTCAATTAAGAAATGATGCGCCTTCAGAGTTTCATATCCTGCAGCTCATTGTGTAGGTGCAGCAAATGATTGTGAATGCTACAGTACATGAGTTGGATTAGACATTGAGACTGTATGACACACTCTTTCCTTGGTGAACAAAGAGGTGGCTAGCTGATAATCATTTGCAGGTTATTATTTACAGTTGTTCACTTAGCAATCATGGAAATCCTGAACACGAACTTGTATTTGTTGAAGGGGAAACTCCATCAATTTTACTCATAAAGGCCAGTTTACTCATCATGGCGAGTACACCTCAACCTGTGAAAACCCTTGAATAATGTCTTTCGTGGTTGTGAAGGAAACTTTGGCAAGTCTGAGAAAGTAACCCCTGATGACATCATCAAGATCATCTTGGCTTGGGCATGGGGACCAGAAGAGAAAGCCTGAATAACAAACTGGATGCATGTGCTTTCAAAGGCATGTTAACCAATGGAAAAGATGCTGTTTGGATGAATTATGGGAAATGTAGGAGTTCTTGAAGCTTGACTTCCAACAGAATATCTCTTCTGCGGCTGTATAAGTTCTGACCATGTTTTTGAACCGTCTTAATATAAGTAACATGCAGTGTCAGTATCCCTTTAATAACCATACTATTTTTGGGGTGCTTTTTTTTGCCACTGTAGTGTCATGTCAAAGGATGGTTTGTCTGTCCACCACTTTCTACAATATAAGATCTTAACAACTACTAGGCAATTTGCCATCAAAGGATTCATGATGCCCAAAATATGAATCCTTATGATTTTGGTGATCCTGTGACTTTTCTTCTAGCGCCACCATTAGGTTTAGATTTGTGGTTTTGAGAAATGTGTCAACCGCTATGGATGGATTATCAACATTTTTGTCACTCTCGGTACAAATCGTAGTAAAACTGCACTATGCTTACTTGTGCTGACCAGGTCCAGTCTGGAGCAGTCACTGGCGTCTGTTGTAATGGGACAGGAGTAGACAGCACCCGTTTCATTGACATTTTGTAGAGATATGGCTTTTTCTTTGGGTGCTCCTGCAAGAAGCCTGGATACACACAGACAGACAAAAAGAAAGACAGATAAAGACCGCAAGATTAGATTATATCAGAGCTTCGTCATGGTGTTAGACTACAGCAGAAAGAGTAGCAGCAACACTATGAATGCTGGATGATTTCACAGATAATCCCTCCAGTCTAAACACAGACAGGTTTAAATGTGAACCTCCTGCCTCCATTCAGCATTTATCGCTACAATACTTTGCCTTAATCAAGCACATGAATTATTAAGGGTCACACCTCAGACACTGAATATGTACCTGTTTACACACACACACACACACACACACACACACACACAAACAACGTGAGCCAGTTCACGTGACCTGTGAATTAAAAAGTGGAAAGAGCGGAGCAGTCAGAGCATGACCCGTGACATGTCTGGGCACCACACACACCAGTTTGTTGCTGACGGACCTGATCTTTTTGTCCATTCACCCTGACACTCCCCACATCAGCACCTTTTAACACGCCACAGAACTTTGAAGTAGAGGGATTACTCCTTCTACAAGGCTCTGCGCCGGGACACACTGTTTACTGTCAGCACAAGATTTATTAGCTCCACTTTGTAGGCGGAAGGTGCCGACAATCTTGTTTACAGTGTGTGACCAATGGTCCGCTGTATTGTGTGGGGAAACAATAGCATATAGTAGAGTAGTCAAGGTGCAGAATTGAAGCTTCTTTTCATTCAAACTTTTTCATTCAAACATGTTCACATGATGCTGGTTGGGCGCCAACATGTTACTAGCAGCGGTGAAAGGTGGAAAGTTGAAAATGGCGTGTCAGGGTGCATTAGTCAAGCTTGCGGGCATATTAACCGCAAGGGCAGCTACTTCCCTCACACGCACTGATAGGTAAGAATAAATACAGATAATGGGTGACAGACGTGTACACCGTTACAGTAAGGTCACTGTGTCTTCAAATCAAACCGTCTCTCAGTCAAACCTTCATTGTTACTACTTGAGCACATATCACCATGTTCAAAGAGGTAAAACCTGACGGAGGGATGAGGCATGGTAAACTGTTGATATAACCATACCTGTAAAATATTCTTGCCTGCTCACACATTACTCACTCATGCTATACAAACACAGTGTAACAGTGTACCAGGCTCTACCACTCGACCACAGTCTTCTGTATTTATACACACCCTTACAGAGACAAAATACCCCTGCACACACTTTGGATCTAATCATGAGTACATCTCAAGAGCCCAGACAAAAATATTTTCCCTTTGATGCATCGCCTGAACATGACCAGGCTCAGAAGGTTTGTCTTCTCATGAAATTCAGTCATCTGAGTTTGTTTCCGCTGACGATCATTGATCTGATTAGCCCATTACCGATTTGAAACTTGACCATCTGCGAGATGACACAATGTCTGATACTTGGCATAAATGGTATCGCTGTCTAGTCTCAACACACCCAGGGTGAAAAGTTACTTGGACTAGAACAAAATGAACCACCACAGTGCCTCCTCTAGTTTTCAATATAACAGCCCTTTAGCTTTACAGTGAATATTTTCCACAAATGCATGAAAAACAGACGTCCTCCGGGCTACGTCTGCAGCATCTGAAACAGAAAAGTACAATTATCCTTTCTTTCTGCTACCAGAAGGGCATTATCAACGATGAATCAATTATCTTGCCACAGTGATGACAACCAGGAAGAGCTAAGATGGCCTCTAAGGGCCAGCAGTTTTTAGTGGACTGGCAGGAGGAGAAGGCCTTGGTGCAGGTAATCATTCAGTAATGTAGACAGCATCTGAGATTCCGCAGAGGTTTGTAGTAGTTAGTGGGGCTGACAGATATGTAGAGTATCAGGGCCACAGAGTCCCACTGTGAATGTGGAGGCCCCATTCTGTAATCCAGTGTGCATGTGTATGCTCCCATGTTACAGAAAATGCATGTTTCTGCATACATGACTCACCGTCCTACCTCCATAGTTCTTAAGTCTGATGTCAAGGCCACCGACAATGTTTTTCAGCTGTAAACGGCACAATGTGTCAAAACACTCACTTACAAGGTTCTCCATGCTTGTGGGAAAACCCAGCCACAGTTGCAAAGCATTTAGAAAGACCAGAAAGAAATGGGTCAACCAAGAGAACAAGCAAGACTGTTATAAAACACTTAGAGGCCAGTTAGTGTGAACTTTGCTCACACAGAAAAAAAAAAAAAGTTATGAAGAATTGGGGCAAAGTGCTCCAGGGCTAATCGCACGTGTTTCAGAGACGCTTGGGTAACCTTGGCTGGCAGAGCGCTTGTTGCAGTAAACAGGAGGCCTGGTCCAACTCGACCTCGCTGTCGTCTCACTGTCTCATCAGAGCCACGTGGGTCACCTGTGTTTGTTGTGGAAATTCAACACTGCTGATGGATGCCATCACGTTTGACACACAGTGAAGACACAGCTCTAAAAACAGGAAGGGGTGTATATTAGCAGATTAAAGCAGGTGTTATAATTCATGAAGGTAACACTTAAACTGAAAATAGCTTTCTTGCAGAGTTAGATAAGAAGGTTGACACCTTTTCTTATGTAGATCAAACATTTTTACTGCCTAGTCCTTCAAATTGTTATCAGAAAAAAAACTCCCTCCAAATGTCTATAGAAGGCTGTTTGATCCCTTTGTGCAAGGGAAATTTCCAAAGCTTTCTTGACTCATATCTAAACATCACCAAAACCTGAGTTACCGAGAGTTGACTTGGCCATGACAGCAAACCTCATATCCTGCTCCAAATGCAACAATGTGTGCTCTCCTCATATCTCCCTCCTTGCTCATCACCTCCTCATAAACAGGCTGTCAAAAGCCCTGGGTAGGGAAGGGTGGAAAGGGAAGG
>JBCAUF010000062.1:8315783-8325883 GCA_038406115.1 Haemulon aurolineatum | reverse complement strand
CAACACGTCACAGCTCTGAATCCAATTTCCCTGATGCCTTCCCTCTGACTTTATTCCCCTGAACTCAACACCAGTTGTCTGTAGCATCACTCCTCGGCTCGGTGCGCCGTGCAGATTTGACAAAGCAACATGATTACTATTGCCTTTTAATATCAATGAAATCTCATCACGGGTACATGTGACCTCCCCTCGGTGCCTCCCTCAGCATGTGTGGCCCTCGGCTGCGCTTGTCAGGGGAAACATTTGTGCCGAAGACAAACGTGTGCTCGGTACAGGCTGCGCTCGTCTGTGTGGGCTGTCAGACGTGTCCATATATGTCATCCCCAAACATTAACAAGTGTAAGTAGCCATGGAGGTGAACTGTTGAACTTGAATGTGATCCTGCATGGCACAACATCACAGCACCTTAAATAGAGCCGGTGCCCGGGCCCCCTATAAGCCTTTCTTCCCCTCCTCCTCCTCCCTTGCACCTCTCCCTGCAACAGTCAACAGGGTGGTGTCGGCACTTGTCTCTGGGGGTGCAGCGATATGGGTTGAGATGGAGGTCGGGAACTGAAATGCATCCACGGAAAGACTCCCAGCAGCTGTCCAGCGCTCTTCCCGGGGCCTGGGCCGAGCCTCGGCCACATTAGGATCACTCACTCTCTCCATTTTGCTGCAAACTGGGACGAAATGAAGGCAGAAAGGCATCCTTGACAGCTGTGGACTCGTGAACCCTGGTTGACCTCAAGGGCCAGGGCCCAGACTGTATGGGCCATGTGCTGATGCTTCACAGCCCAGTCATCACATCCTGATAAAAAGATGTAAAAAAACCCAAAACAGAACCCTACACACACACACACACACACACACACACAATCCATGGTGAGGGCTCACCTTGAGTGAAAATGTGGACGCTGTCAAAGAAAAATGCTTTTTCATCCACTTTTATGTGTGTGCCTGTTTAGATCCAATGTTTCTGATCTGATCTGAGGATGTGTATATGCGGGCCTCTCTGCCTGCCAAACAGTATGCCATCCTCTAATCCCCCCATAATGTGTGTATGAGTGTGTATGTGTGCGCACCATGCCCCAAACTAAGTCAAGCCTTCCCTGAGATGAAACCAAATCACGCATTCATTCTCCCGAACCGGGAAGCTGCTCACAATTATCCGAGATGTCAGATCACTCAAGTTAATAACAATAATCACCTCGGAGACCTGCTCTGCCGTTCGCCCATTCAAAGCAACTGGGGTTTAATGACAAGCTATTTTCCCTCTTATTGCTATCCTGCAATTAAAACCCATCAGACACCTCGTATCTGATAACTCCGGCCGTCCGAGTGCATTGATACAGTCAGACGCGCCTTTATCACCACCCTTCAACCCATCTCCCAGTCTTCCGCACCCCCCCTCCCCTCGGCCTGTCTATTACGCGGGGAGCCTTTTCACTTTCCCTTCAATCCGCCTGCGTGATAATTGGCCCCCAGTTTGAAAGGTCCCATACTCTTGTCTGTCCAACTCCGCGAGCCATTATTCTAATCTGGAGATGTGAAATTGCCTATAATTTTCCCTGATGCCCCGTCACTTGGTTCAGCAATTCTCGCCTCTTCTTTCCCAGGGCCCGCGTGTTTAACAAGGCACATAATCATCGGGAATGAGGAAAAAGGGCACGAGGGTGTAGGCCCTCGATATATATATAAAGATGGGGATGTTAATGTAACACAATGCTTGTCGTTATGTGAGAAAATCAGCTCGGGAGGAGTGAAAACACCGGGGCTCTCTGCGTGCGGCTTTGTTCTTCAGAGACAACAACCACTGCGAGCTTTCCAGCTCCTGCAAGGCTGCACCCCTCTGACTGAGGTAAGACAGGACTGTTTGTATCGTGCATGGCTGGTGACGTGGTCGTCGTAGCAGCTTGGATGTAGTTGGAAGCGGTTATGACGTGTTGATTTTGAATGGAGTAATGTGTGTGGATATCCAGAGTGCTAACTAAGCAGTCTGTTTTTCTCTTGAGCAGCTGTACAAAACCTCATTGAGAAAATACATAAGTAAAGGTCAGTTTAGTTATTGTAATTAAAGTGATATGGTTAAAGATAGTTCTTTGCATGCATTCTGTGTGTCCTTTCCTGAGGTGTGACAAACGCTTGAAAATTTGACGTCATGCAAATGACATCACTCCTGGAGAGCTCCACCTGTAAATGAAATATGATGTATTTTGATAGGTTTAATTAAAATAAAGAAATAAGAAATATAGGAGAAGATAGCTCGTGTGTGTGTGTGTGTGTGTGTGTGTGTGTGTGTGTGTGTGTGTGTGTGTGAGACATCAGATAAACTGTATATAATGTTTGCCAGACAGCCATGACAGCAGGGTGACGAAGGATTAAGATAAAAAGAAACCCTTGATTGTTTCTTTAACGCACTGTTCGTCGTCATTAATCAGAGCTGTACAACCCAATTTAATTTAAAAGCAACAGCCAAGATTGTAGGATGTGTGTTTGCAAAGATATAAATAACTAATTCTCTGAGTTTAAACACTGTAAGCTCCAGAATGTGCAAATCCTTGCAGTCGATCATAAATCAGGCTAGCAGGTTTATTGGAGGAATGGCGAGGCCATTTGTCATCTTATTGTGACAACGGCAACTAGGTTTCTGTCTGAGCTCACTCGACACCAGGGAAAATATTGTTAAAATGTTGGCGTGCACATCCCGGCTCCTTGTCTCTCTCTTTCTCTCTCTCTCTCTGACAGACTCCTTTAAAAGCGGACAAGGAGAGTTTTTTTTTCGATCGTTTGTGTTAGAAAATGCAGAAAGAACGTGAACAATGCATTTATTTTAAGTCTGTTTTTTTCTTGATCTTGAAACTATATTTTGGAAGGCGTCCTGTCCCATTTGTTCGTGCGCAAAAGTTACCACCGTGCGTAAAGTTGGCAGACCTCAATACCTTGGTTCACCCTGCTGGGTACTATATTTTCTCCTTTAAGGGGGAAGAGTGCTGCGGGCTCTGCTGGCTTTAAACTGAATTGAATTATCCTCAAGCTGAAATTAACAGTGTGTTTAAAGATAAAAGAAACCGGTATTTATATATTTTTCTAATCAGGAATCTTTCCAATGGTATCTCTACAGACAATGACGAAATCCAAGCAGATCTGCTGGTTGCCGTCGTGGCGGAGACCTATCTCATGAGAATTATCACACGGGCTGAGCTGGTTAACAAAACTCCACACAGTAAATTATGATCTGGTGATTCAGTGTAAGCCGCAGATCAGGAGAGCGTTTACTTTTAGTCTTACAGTTGAGCTCGGGTGCCATTAATCTTGACTTCTGTAAGCAGTCAGCGGCTCGCTCAAAGCTTGATGAATAAAATCACACCCTAGTCTATTTGCTTTTAAAAATGATTTGACCGTGAAAACATGTCACTGACGAAGCGGCAACCTAAACAAACATGCCACACAAGAAATTATTCATACATCATTTAACGTCAATCCAACAGCTCTTTATTCGCACAATGCATTTGTTGGACCATGCAGCTGAAACTCCTTTTCAAATAAAATAGAACCACGCACACAACATATTCATTTTTTAAAAAAGCTTTTATCCAGAGTCCTTTGTTAAACTGCACACACTATAAGTCCACATGTCAGTGAGTTGCGGCGCAGTGACATTATAACAAATCTAAAAAATATATTTGATGCCTGGTCGAAATTTGCAGCGATCGCCAAATTCAAAACGCACACGAAACACGTGACAGCTCTATATCAAACACACATTTAAACACAATTCAGTTCGCAGAGAATGCCCCGAGAGCCAGTTCAGTGTAGTGTGACGTGCGCTTCATGTAGGCCCGAGCACCTGGCCCGCACGACACCAAGAAGAGCCCCCCTCCCTCCCAAGTCCACTCACATCATCTGATTCCTGGGCATCGCGTCCTGGTGGGGGTGGTGGTTTGGATACCAGTGGCCAAAACTGTTCATGTAATTGTTTGGGTGCATTTGGGCTCCTTTGTTTGCCATGGAGACCTCCCAGAGCTGGGGCAAGCCGGGCGAGCAGGGGGAGATGGAGCTCGTGCTGTGGAGATGTTCTCCCTCTGATCCGCTGCCATGCTTCATGATCTTTTTATACTTGGAGCGCTTATTCTGAAACCATATTTTCACCTAAAAAGGAGAAAATGCACATAATTGTCACTGTGGTTGACAATCAGCAGCAATATAAAGGAAATAATGCTGTGAAGGGCTTTTTATGAGCATATTTCCCCCAATTAAACTCAATACACTTTCCAGAATTGGCCTGAGGTGAACATTTGGGAGCAATAAAAGGGAAAACTCCTCATAACTCTCATCTTTTCTGTGTTGTTTTTGCAAATCCCAGCCCTCCTGCTGGCACACTGTTGGCCAGTAGGACACTGTTGCCAGCGTCACGGCTGAGTGGCACTTGTAATCCATTAAAACTGAGCTCTCTTATTGTTCGCTGTTTTATGAGTCCAGTGGTGCATGCGTGTGACAGCAACAATCCGAGGACTAAAAATATTGCGAAATAAAAACAGCCCAGGGCGCGCTGTGGTGGGTCACTGAAATTTCTGCTGATTCCAAAATAAGATGGCTATTTTCTTACACGAGAACAATGGTGTGAATATTCATAAATTGCTTCAAAAGGCCCAAATGAACCACCCAATAAACATCTAAGCACGAAAGGCAGCGCGCAAGTGGGCGAGGGTGGTGGAGATAAATGTGGAGGCGTTCAGGGGCAGCTCGGATGACAGAATCGATCCTTTTGTTTGTCTGTTCCTTTTTTTTCGTGATGAAAGTGAAGAGAGCCGACGTCTCATGACCTCATTTTAAAGTGATAAATTGCCAGCTACACGTGCACCTATTTGTCTTCAAAATAAGTTTGCTCATGCAAAACCATTCCCATAGTAACCATATATGAAGGCTTAATTTACAAAAATAGATATCGCCGTTTTCATTTAGTTTCTTTATTTATATATTTCTATCAGCCTATTATTATTCACTCGCATTAAAAGTGCAGGAGAGATGAACCATGTATTTTTTTCAGCGATTACATGCACAAAACGATTAAATAAATACCTAAATATTATATTAATAAATTCGATTAAATCACATTATTTTGGTTGATCTGGTTTAATTAAAGCGGATAAAGTGTATTATATAATAAACAATTTCAAAAACAGTTAAAAACATCTGAACAGCTTGGCTGATTTTTATTTTTATCTCTCTCTCTCTCTCTCTGTTGTACTAAATTTGTAAAAGCGGTTATGCTTCATGCACTGAGAGCCTTTCAAGGACCACAGCTGACAAAGGAAATGCAGCCACGAAATTAAGCACAGTAAATAAGTCGTGCATTAAAGGATCGAGTTGCAAATCACAACAATTTGTTTTTTCATTTGATCTCCAGAAGCGTCATGATCCTTCATAACACAGCAGACAGGAGGTTTCCTTTTCCACCTTTTCAACATCCACTTTCTCTCTTAATGTTCTCCTCCAGTCTACTTTGAGTTGGATTCATTCAAGACCTTTAAATATAAAATATGAGCCCATTAATTCTATCTAAAAAGACACTAAATGCTAACTGCTGCAGGCCTTTTTAAGATGGGACGTTTTGCTGAATAATTGTGAAACTATTACGCACAACCTCCTCAACGGATAACAAGCTAATCCAGTGCATATATTTTCCACAATGTATTTCCCCTGGTCCATTCAGGACTGCTGGGTCATACCAAGGCCCACCTGAGTTTGGGTGAGTCCCAATTTGGCCGCCAGGTCGGCGCGCTCGGGCAAGGCCAGGTACTGGGTCTGCTGGAAGCGCTGGTGCAGAGCCTGCAGCTGCAGACTGGAATAGATGGTCCGAGGTTTCCGGATTTTCTTCCCTTTGCCATTTAGACGAAGATCCCTGCTCTCAATCACCGTGGACTTGTCTCGATCTTGATTGAACAGAGGACAAAAAGGAGATGGAATGAGGAGAGTTTTGATTTGTAACTTTTCCCTTCAGGCTGAAGGTCAAAACCAACAGATGGCCTATTTGAACAGACTCTGAACTGTTTTTTTCTCATGTTCTCCTAATAAATCCAGAACCTCAAACAAGAGCACTTATAAATTGTTTAGTTTAACAGATTCAGTTCAGACAAGAAATACAGCACCAGATACTCCAGATGACAGGCCCTGCACTGCATGCTACAAACACAGAGACTCAGGGCCTGAAAGCCTAAAATTTTAATCCTGTGCGTTTTTATCTCATTAAAGCGTCAGAAAAAGCTCCACATATAGCCTGATTTTAGTCTTAAATCTGCTAAAATGTATGCTTAATGTTTAAGTAATACAACATTACACAATATTATCCTCTCACTTGACCAGGAAAAGAATACCAGAGGAATCAAAGTGTGGGAACCGAAGAGCTCTCACATGAGGTGAAAGGAGCTGCGATTTTTCTGGAATCGTTTTGTTAACGTGCGCTAACAACGAGGGCTGCAACGAGTTCCTGAGGTAGGCCCCGGCTACACGGGCCATAATTGGACTTCGCCGCAGAAAATTGTGGTCAATAAAATTAATGGCACCATCTGCCTTCATTACATAACATGAGCGGTAAAGAGGGAGCATCCCTGAGAGGCGGCGGTTTAACTGGGGGCTTTGTGTGGACACTTGTGATTGAGCTAGAATACGGCTGCTGACTTTAATTCAACTCTCACTAAGACATTTCATATATAGCGCGGAATTTTATTCCTTTATTCATTTTTACTTCCCAAAGATTGAAGTGAGCTATTTTTCTCGCGATGAACATATCAGGAAAATTTGGCGCCCTGTGCTTAATTGCGCGTAACCACGTTGGAAAATCAGGATTTTTCAGCCACACCAAGTTGACACAACAAAGTAGTCAGCTCGACTTTCCCCACATACCTGTCTGCTCTAATCTGCTGTGGGCCAGACTGCTGCTGTTGCTGTGATTGCTGTGCTGGTAGGACATGTACGCTGACGGGGGATGAGCGTTCACCGCACCGGGGTAGGCGTAGCCCAGAGAGCGGCCATAGGACGCGCTGCCAGGAAAAGGACTCTCGTGCTGGGAATGCCCGGCAGCATGTAAGCCATGCACGGGATAAATGTGGGAGAGTCCGGAGGAGTGCTGCTGGTGCGCCGGATGTCCGTGGCCAAACTCTAGAAAGGCCGATTTGGAGGGATCTGAGGCATTCAGACTGTCAGGCATGAAACCCATAGACATCATTGGCTAATACGCGAGTCCATAAACGCGTCGCTCTGAAGAGGGTTTCATGAGTTCTGTCGGGCAGCGAGGAAAACTTGGAACAAATCCACACTCAGGTCCAATGCATTGCGCGTAAAAAAATGTTCCCGGCAGTAATAAGTCGCGGCGGGCATGTTCACGGGCGTTTAAGGCGGCAGAAATCGAATAAAAGCGAAAGGGATCCTTCTTCACATCATTGGAGGAGCTGACATGGTTCTTCAAACACCTCCTGCCTGCAGAGCCTCAAACACACTGCCCTCCATCTGCGAGCGCTCTGATTGGTCTTCAGCAGCCAGCTGTCACTGGAGCTCCACCATTAACTTCATTAACATATGATACAGGATGCAGCTCTGCGGCCAGCAGGGACCTCCTTCCATAGATTATGAAATAATCCCTTTTTGATCATATAGAGACATTTGATTCAGTCTGAGTTTGCACGGCATTGAGTCGTTTATGAGCAAATAAAAATCGGTTATCTAATATTGTCCGTATTTTCCCGCTTTTGGAGATTTACGGAAAAACTCGCTCAACATATTTATTTTACTTTGAAAAGCAAAAAATAAAAAAGAATGTAATTGCGAAAACTGAGTTGAGTGTCAAGAGGCGAGCTTTTCTTATTAGGAAAAAAACATGTGCAATGCTCTTTTATGGTTATAATAGTCAAGAACAGTGGCAAATGCGGGAACTTATGCAATCGAAATCAAAGACCTATATTATGTGGTGTTAATAACTCAAATTAACTGACATTTGACATGGGTTTGCTTATAAAACTCATGCAGTTAATTCAAAAATAACCTTTAGGCCTACATTGTTGTTATTTTAATGAAAGTTTTAATTATGTGATGACGCACAAAGTTTATTATAAACTATAAACTCCATTAATTGAGTCGGATGGTAGGCTACTTTTTTTGAATATAGTACGCATAATTTCGAGCTGTGCAGTGAAACAGTATGAAGAATAAATACACTGTAATGACTTGATCTCAGGATTTGCTCCTTTTCATTTCACAAAGAACACATTTTTTTAAACTTTTCTTTTTTTACACCGCATGACAGAATTTATGGATAATTCTTGCAAGAAAAAAAAGTGAATCCAAAATGCATGAATCAGATCTATTGTACTATCGACTGACACGAGCTTGTTTACACTGTTTCCACGCGGCATTACATAAGAGCATGCTTTGTGGCTCAGCGGCTATGCTGACTCAGGCCCGTTTTTGGGGAGGACAGCAACAAATTTTACTGCTCGTTCAACGCTCCTCATTCCCACTTTGAACACATAAATCAGTCAGACTGGGTGGTTACTGTTGGACAGTAAACCAAAATCAAAAATAAGAGCCAGTGCACGAGTGTATGTAGCCTAGATTGTGCATAATATTTAAATAATAATAATAAAATTAATTTGCATAAAAGTTTTTATTCAAGATTAATATTTTCAGATCATTTGAAGGAGTCAAAATGATTTCAGCTTTATATGAAATATTCAGCCCAGATGTTACTCGTGTTATTTCTAACTAAATGTGGGAGTTTTTTTTAGTTTAGTTTTTTTTAACACGTAGTAATAATAATGATCATAATAACAATAAGGCAAACACAACCCTTCCCGAAAGAGGGCGGGGCTATGGAGCAGCCTGCAGAGTCAGCAACGCTCACAAGGTGTGGATACAGTGTGTGCATACAGTGTGGGAGCAGGCGGAGAAAGCGGTGACCACAGGCTCAAAGAGCAGCCCTGTCTCCATATTTTCGGCGTCTGTTGACTCGCTCTCCAGCAGAGTGAATCCACAGGTGGATACACTCGTGGTGGGAGGAAAGGGGAGTGGACTGAGAACTATATATTTTTCAAAATAAAGTCTCACAATATGGTTCAATACAAATTTCACCTCCGGGTCACATGTGGGCTGCAGTCTAAATTATAAACAGTGTGTTTGGTGGGTTGAGCGCGGTGCTGAGTCGCTGTCCAACCCCGTCATTTTGGTCATGTCCTGCACCCTGCCTGCGACTACTGGGAACCCAGCAGCAGCGCTGAAGGCCTGCTGGGGGCTGGACCGCGTCCCGATTCCCCACAGGCCTCCAGCCCGAGCAGCCAGCCAGAACAAAGCCACAAATTATTATCATAGTAAAAATTTCAGTCACAATGAGGAGAGAGAGAGAGAGAGAGGCCAGTTTCATAATGTGGGCGCGAGTTTGTGCCTTCACACATGAGGCCTCGCAGCTGTAAATCCTCACTGGGAAATTATATCATGAGAGAATGCAATGCTGTGGTTATTACTGTGGCTGTGCCTATTAGGAATTTACTGCAACATAGTAGCAATGTGTTTTTTTCACTTTCCTTTCTTTTGCAGTTGGCTACCCCATGCGAGGAGCAGGTGCTGCATTCAGAGGCCTTGTCACGAGCTGGGAAACAGCAGGGAGGTCACGCTTTTCGACGGGTGAAATGAAGATAGACGCAAAATGCACGGCTCTGGGGGCGCGATGTGTGTGTATGTGTGTGCATTGAGTCCTGGATGTGCATATCTGTCAAAACCGTGCAAATCCAAGGTGTGCAAGAGGAGAGACAGAGGGAGAAAGCAAAGGTGAGGAGGCTCTTTAAGGCTTGTAATTATGTCTGTATTAGGGGCGAGGAACAAAGGCGAGCCCTGCAGTCATAGGGCAGGGATGAGTTCTCGCTGCACTGCTGCTCTTAACGCACGCAAAGGTGTGATGTTGCAAACAGTCACACTCCAGACTCACTGGCGTCTGCACATGGGCATACAGGTGTGTCTGACATAGGTGTGCTCTCTCTCTCTCTCTCTCTCTCTCTCCCACACACACACACACACACACACACACACACACACACACACACACACACACACACACACACACACACACACAC
>JBCAUF010000062.1:7977585-7990207 GCA_038406115.1 Haemulon aurolineatum | reverse complement strand
GGAGGGAGAGAGTGCATGCATGACAACCCGTATCACCATGCTGTGATGAAGAAAGACCAGAAGCAAAGTAGGGGCTGTGTTTAAAGCACCAAATGTTGCCAAACAAAGAAACACGCTGCCGTTTTTTGTTTTTTTTTTATGGTAGCATCGGTTAGATTACAAAAGCGGAAATTCTAACCCTGTGAGGAAGGGGGAAAAAAAAACAACAACCCAAAACCCAACAGTGATAACAAATAGTGTTATTTTTTTATGGCGGTGATCCGGTTGTTAAAGACAGACGCTTTATCAGACAGTGAGCAAATGATTCAATTGTCTCCTGGTGATTCCACGCCTTAGCTACAGCCCAGTTCTGATTTATCTGGCGGGCTACACTCAGGTGCTGTTTTGTTAACAGGATTGCAGCCATTTATAACTGTGTTTCATTACTGTACTAAGAGCCGATAAGATGATCACTCACGCACACATACACACGCGTTCGCACACGCAGAGGCGCTAATTCAATCCGCTGACAGGGAAACACGGCAAACAACATCCATTATGGCCTCAGAGCTAATTGGTAATGGGGAAGAAGGGGGGGGTTGGCGAGGAAAAGGGGAGGAGGTGGAGGGCTGGGTAGAGGGAGCAGGAGGAAGCTGGGGGGGGGTTTTGGTGGGGGATTTCTACAATGAGAATATTTCCTCTATTTTTCACCACCTATTGTCTGCAATTATTCACCGCATCTATCTCTCCCACACGCGTCTCAAAAACAGGACAAGGCCTCGTTCTCGGCGTCTCTTCCTCCTTCCCTTTCTCTGGAGAAGGCGGCGCTGCCCCGGAGGTGAAGTCAGAGGGAGAGTATACCTGCCGGTGAGCCCAACCAACGCCATCGACCTGACCGGCAGCTAACGGCGAGCCCCGGAAACAAAGATGGCATCTCGGGCCCCAGGTGGCATCAAACTACCGGTGACATTTAATAATTCCCCCTCTCTCTCTTTCTCTCTCTCTCTCTCCCACTAACCCTCGCCCCCTCCATCCCCGATCATGTGACTCACTATTACAATTAGAGATAAATCTTCCGCTATGGAGGAAGAAACAGGGAGGGGAGAGACAAGGTGGTGATGAATTACCGTCATTCATGCAAAGACAAGATCTTTTAGGATTCCTGGCTTTGGCTCTGTTTATTTACTTCCTCCATCACACCACATCAGCAACAGAGTGACGGCGGATGAATGGCTGAAAAGGCAGGCAGACCGTCAGACAGATGGAGTTGCGGGGAGAAATAAATAATGCCAGTGGAGGTGTTTGAGGGGGAGGAGGAGGAGGAGAAGAGAAGGGGAAATTACAATAAAGAGAGAGGGAGAAGGGGAGAAGAAGGGAAGAAAAGCGCAGCGGGGCAGGATTTGAATGCCCAGGGAAGAGAGACAGATAAACAGATAGAGGCGAGTAGAGACAGAAGAGGCAGGGAGCGATGGATGAGCAGATTTAGAGGGCAGGAGATAAGAGGAGAGATAAAAGCGTGGAGGAACAGAAGGAGGGAGGTGGAGGAGGCTGCCGCGGCGTACGATGTTTACATGCACCAATACGTTGTTGAACATGTCTGCTTACTTATGTCATTAGCTGGAACCACTGTGCACACACACACACAAACGCACGCACACACACACACACACACACACACACACACAGAGCAGATTATGGCACATGCAGGTACACACAAACACGGAAACAGAGAGCAGAGGAGAGTGATGACATGTTGGTAAAACAAAGTATGTGTTTTAGCAGTAAGATACACTCTGTGCATGATGGTGGATCTTAATCCTCTGTGTGTGAGTGTGTTGTGTGAGTGTGTTGTGTGTGTGTGTGTGTGTGTGTGTGTGTGTGTGTGTGTGTGTGTCTGCTTGTCCCAACCGAATGAAAAGCTCTCATAAAACAATACAAAATACATCCACAGGGATACATGAATGGCGAAATTACATGACGTATTGAGGTTTGTGCACTTTTTTTCTCTACAGTTTCGCAACACTTCATGAAACGACCGTGGAATCTGAAACCCAAACGGTTCCTGTGACCAGCTCAGCATGTGCATATTTCTGTTACAGGCCGAAGTTGGCCAAAACGTATTTTTAGGAACGTGAAACCACTTTGGTAACGAGGCTTTGGTCATTTTTAAACTAGCGGGGATGGCTCAAGAGTTGGCAGGGTCAGTCTGTCAGCTTTGGTCCAACTGAAATATCAAAGCAACTATCTGATAGATTGAGTTCGGTGATCCCCTGACTTTTCCTCAAGCGCCACCATGAGGACAAACTGTTATTTTTTTATTTTTCACTTTTCTCAGAGATACAATATGTCTTTATCGCAGCGAGACAACATCATGTGATGCTTGTTTTTGGAGAGGAGGCTCTCAGCTCTGCTATCAGAGTGGATCTTGGCAATGTCAGTCTGTCGGTCGGTCGGTCGGTTGCTTCACCACTTTGGTCCAGACTGAAATACCTCAACAAGTACACTGTAGTTGCTTAGTCTGGTTCAGTGATGGACGACTCAAATTTGAAAGCCAATGCATGCACCGCTGTGGAGAACAGAATGTTAAGTGTTTGCAGTCGTTTGAGTCCGAGTCAAGTTTATTTCCATATTGCAGTGAAATAAACTGAATTCATTTACAAATGCAGAGATGACAGTAATCTAAATACTTGTGATACACAGTGAAAATTAATAATTACTAAATAATATGAAATGTAGACATTTTTCACAAGGGCTATAATGTTCACACGGGCTATAATGTGCAAAATGTTCAAAACCTGTCTTTTTCATAGTTTCCAGGTTAGTCTGAGTTTTCATAAATGGTGCCAGCATCCGAGCAGCGTCTCTCTGTGTCCAGTGTGTCATATTCAGCAGACATGAAGTTGATATCCAGAGAAATGTAGGAATTCGGACTGTGGGACCTGGCGTCTGAACCAGCACATCTTTCTCTCTTCTTTCTCTTTAGTCTGAGGTTGAGTGCAGCCACCATTATTACAATAACCAATCCGACACAGATAACGGCTGTAAGCGTTATGGAGAATGCAAACATGCCGTCGACTTTGGGTGTGTGCCAATTGTTCGAGATCTGGTCTGTGGAGTCCTGTGCATCGCAGCCATGTGTCAGAGCTGGCGCGCAGTCCTTTTTTGATCCACCGTCAGGGATTTCCGACACAGAAAAATTCCTCGGTCTTCCCAGGACTGTGAGGTTGACAGCAGATGAGGGGAGGTGTTTGTAGCCAGTCATGGCACAGACATAACTGCCCCCATCCTCATTACTGATTGGGTCCAAAGGCAAGATGCGCGAGTTGGCTCTGCTGCCATGTAATTGCAGTCTGTTCTTGTACCAGATGTAGCTTGGGTTGGAGTTCAGATTTGCAGTGCAGGTGGAGACACAAATCAGCATTATCCTCTGACCCTTTATCACTGTCCAATCTGCAACAGGCACATCCTGTCCCTTAACAAGCCCCATGGCCACGATGCTAACAGGAGAAGCAAAAATGTGGAGTCTCACACCAGGGACACCTTTACACGTGATGTTATGACCCTTAACATTTCTGAAATTGTATATGAAATAGTAAGTGAATGCGTCACTCTCGAGTAAGTCTGTAAGTTTCATTGTGCAGTTATTGTTTATACATTCAGCGTTCATTCGAGACGAATAAGCTGGCATCTGTTCCAAGGATTCAACTTTGTTGTAAGGAGGTGATCTTTTGGACCATCCTGATATTGAGACGACCTTTTGGCTTTTGGGATAAGAGCAGTGAAACTCTACTGATGAGCCCACGATGCCACAGGCTTGTGTGTGTGTGTAGGTCACACACCCGGGTGACGTTCGTTGGACTGAAATGAAACACAAAGCGCACAGGCATTAAGTGTTGTTGTTCTTGATTAACACCCTGAGGTGACTGTCCAAAGCCCTCTAACATTAACCGCAATGATGTGATGATGATGATGCAACCTGTACCTGCAACCAGCAACACCAGGAGAATGGCCCGAAATACACTTCCTGCCGCCTCCGCCCTCATCGCAGCAAGTCGCATCAAATGCACTGCACCAAAGTGAACTGACAAAACGGACATGACAAAGATGTACACTCTCAGTCAAACGGTTTACATTTTAGCATTTATGGGTAAATCAGGTTGTTGAAATGTAAAGACAGAAATGAATCAATTCTCTATCTTTATGTGATCTTCAAACAAACAAAAATCCAGAGGAAAAAAAACAAATGCTTAATTATTAGTTACTGTGTTACTTGTTACTGTGAGCCTTAACTATTAACTTGACTCTTAATAATTAACTATTACTGTCAGCGCTGTCTTGCCAGCTTGGTTATTTAAATCTCCTTCAGCAGTCATCATCTTACACCATATCACTCTGCCAACATGCAAATTCACCATAAGCAAATCACAAACAAAGTGCACCACAAACCCCAGAAACAAACAAGTCTTTCAAAAATAAATCTCATCTTACATTAGGAACATTATACATGAAAGAAACGACAATGCTCCGATTGCATAATTCTGCACCCTACTAATACTTCAGGGAAGACTTTTTATATCCACTGTGTGTACAAACAATTAGATATGTATGTACATTCATTATAAATAAATAATAAATAAAAATGGTAATTTAATCTGAAGCACTTTAAACTATTTGTAACCTGTACACTTTTTATATCTACTGTGTATTTCGTGGCTATTTGATGTTTTTCTCTAAATTGTTAGGCTACCAAAAAACATGGACCAAACAAATCCAGTAGGACTGTAAAACCATCCATAGGTTCATGTGTTAATAAATAAAGGATCACACTTACAACTTAGACGGTCGTGCAGTACAGTCCAGTCAGCGATAATAAACACAGCAGAGCAGGTTTGCTGGTTAAAACAAGTGCCTGATGACACAGATCTGGAAGCCCCCCACTCAAACTCCCCACCCCCATTCTGTATCAAAATTACTCATTAGATTATTTTGAATGAGAATGATTTCCAGCTTATCAAACGCCCAAATTTGACACGAGGAAGAATCAGTTGGCAGCCTCTTCTTTACCAACTCTGGGTTATTAGAGACGAGATCCATTGCTAGCTTTAACACTGACATAGGCTTCTCTCAGTAGTCTATTTTTCTTCTGTTTTCTTGGAGCCATTTTTTCATTCTCAAATGTTCATGTAGACAAGGCAGCTTTGCCTCCTGGTTTCTACATCTCCATCCACACCTATGATTTGTTCAGTGATTCAGATGGGTCTGGTGTTGTTCCCATTGACAGTTCTTTCAGGCAGAATTAAGAGTTGGGACGTTATGTTCCGTCCTCGGAGATTGAATGTGAACGTGTGTGCCAGATTTGGCTACATTTCAGGGTTACGTGCTCTGGCCAATTTGGGCTGAAAATCAATTCCACTGTAGGGTGACCTTATTTTGAATACATGCACAAACACTTAAGGGTCCCCTTGAGCATGTATGTGCTTGTGCACACTGTGTTCGCATCAGAATGGGGGACAATTATTTCAGCACTGCTCACCAAGCAAACCTTTCAGATCCACATATGCCACGAAAAAAGCATTTTGAAGGTCAATTTTGGAAAGCTTTTGTGCACTGTTTTTCTATACTACGGCAAGAAGTGGCAAAAATTTGAAAAAACAAAAAAGTTGAGTTACCGTCATCCAAGAGGCTTCATCAGTTGCACGAGACGAGGCTGCACTCGTCCGACTTGTCATGTTGCAGCTTTTGCTTACATGTTGTGCCTGTGTATTTCAAATTACCAAAGCATTTTGGGTATGCAATTCGCCTGAGATGTCTCTGCCACAGTACGACAAGTTTGACAACATGACTGATATCAGAATTGTTGGCAACATGTTGGGATGGGCAGATGTGAAGTGAAAACCGGGACAGTGATTGTTTTAGTGTTTTTCAGAAATTTGTCGGGGCTTAGGATATCTAGCTTGAAACAGGGACAGTCCTCGGCAAACCAGAATTAGCGGCTCTTAGACTGGTTTCAGTGCAGCATCACCAAACATACCTGAGCCTATTCTGTTGTTGCATGTATTTCCTGCTGACACAAGTCTAGCAGCATCTCAGATTTAGACCACACGGTTGTGACAAGTCATTGCAGCTTCCTGGGTAACATTAGAAAACCCCGTGTAAACAGAAAAAAAAATGTGCCTATAAAAAGATTCTATTGCTGCGCAAATACCATTTGGTGATTATCATTTGAACACAAGAAATCAACTACTTACTGTACTTACTTAGCTGTGAAAAATATTTAATTAGTTACACTCTTGTGGCTGATATTCTCAGGATGCCTTTTCACACACAACATACTGCACATTGCCTGCATGCCCAGGCAGAAGCTCTATCATGAGCCAGAACGTGAATATCTTATCCGCTGCCAGACCAGTGAGATGTGAGTAAGTGCTGCAACAGTCATGAGCAGTGTCAGTGCAACATGTCACACATTTTAATGAATATGTCAGTTTGGTTATGTCTATCACTTCATGCTTAAGAATGTTTTTAGGTTAAAACAAAAAATAATAATGGAATAATTGTACTCATGCAGTAGATATTTAATTACAGCAAAGGCTGAACAAAATAAAAATACTGTATCCAGCTTCCCGACACATCCTGTGTTATCTGAACAAAAAAACAAAACAAAAAACAAAAAACTTCCTGTTTATGAAACACCATGTAATTTGCAATTCACACAGGTTATACTTAAATGTCTTTTAACAGACAAACAGTGCAATATGTTTTACCCCAAGGACACACACTGTATTGAAATTAACTAATTTGACATGATTCTCCTATGTTTTCATTTCATTTGCAAAACACTATGTGAAAAATGTAATGAATAAAAAAAAAAGTTAGAGCCTGTTAAACTGAGGAAAAAACTTGGAACTCAATTTAGATAGATAATAAGATAAACTAAAAAATTAATTACACTTACCAAAGTAGAGTGAAATACTTTTGATTGAAAGATGCAATCACAGACAAGAAATCTTTACTGTTAATTGTCCAATATGTATTTTTGGTTCAAAAGTCCACGAGTACATTGCATTCACGAATAGTATGACTGCAGCAGAAAAGCAACTGAAGTTAAGTGGCTCCTTGCTGACTGCACTAAATATTCAGCTTTGTATGATTTTTCTCCTAATCCTGCTTGCAGTGCTCTCATACAAGGCCTGATCAGTGTGTGTTTTGATTTTGTTCATATTTTTACATGTATTTCTGCACTGATGGGAAAGCGTTAAACTAATAAAAGGTGTTTGACTTCACTCTGCAGCTCATGAAACCACTCCTCAATTTCCCTGGCAGTGTGCATGTAGACATCATCATCTTGGAATATGGGGAAATGATGCACTAAAATGGTCTCATATTCCTCGGCCGTTATAAGGCCATACAAAGGACACATTGGACCCAATAGACTCTTATGACACCTCAAGAGAACCAAGAAGACAGCTCATTAGATCATCTTACTCCTGTCCATTGCTCAGGGCTCTGGGTTTTGTGGTCCTTACACCAACTGCATCTTTGTGTGTTGTCCTTGGTAATCAGCAGTTTGTGAATGGCGGTCCTGAATACCAGCTTTGTTACACTCACACCGTACAGTGTTGGCTGACACTGTGACACAGACGGGTTGAGGGGTTGATTAAAATCTGTGGTCAGTTTTGATAGTGTATTTCTACGAATTGTAGCAGCTTTCCTGTAACAGTAAATGTTTGTCTATTTCTGTGGCTGATCTCTGACATGAAACCACTTTAACTCTTGGCCCTTTCATCCATTAAATTAATGTAAGAAAGAATTCTGTAGCTTTTGTGGGTGTTACTCAAGTAGTAGATGTTGGATGTTCACAGAAATCACATACTGTGGCATCAAAATGTCAACTTGAAAGAAAATCTGCTTCCTTTTTACTTTTGTGACAAATTACTCTTAAAATAAACAGGTTTGCAGGCTCATTTTCTCAACCCATAGAAATTCATCCAGAGCTTTAATGAAAGCAAAAACATGAAAATAATTTAATTATTGAAGCACAGCAGCGAGATAACAGCTCTGATTTTCCGTTTTATCATGTTCAAGGACACTAGCACAGGTATATTCTCACCCTGCAATTCAATTCAGACAAAGCAGTTGTGAACAGTGGCATGATTTTTACATGTCTTGTTCAGATCCAGAATTGTATATCCGAATAGATCTCAATTAGAATAGATTCAAATAGATTTTAAGTCAGTTGCTTGCAAAATTAGCCATTTTTTAACATCTACAAATGTAAATGAAGAGAAACACAAATGTGAGTGTGGACGTCCATTGTTGATTTTGCCTGAGATCCTGCCAGAGTTTTGCCAATGTTTTCACACTACAAATGAACTGTGGTAAAAAATAAAAAAAAGAAAGAAAGAAAAGGATTTGAAAAGAAATGTTTCATTTATTTATTGACATTGGTAGTTAACCTGTGAGGCCATGGGCCTTCACACTTTGCATGCTTTATAATGGGAGACTCTGGTGCCAGTGATAGGATGTGACCTTGGAGACTGGCATCTCTAAGTTTGATGTGAAATTATTGTACTTGAGACCAATCTTCACAATGATGGATAAAGAAATAATTCAATGGACCTGAGCTGACTTTATTTCAATGAAAAAGTTAGGATGAAACATATCTGATCAGAGAAGATTTTGACATAGCGTGTACACATGAGCACAGTCATCCACCAAAAGCTTAAAGTCACATGACATTCGCTCACCCCACAAGGAAGAGAATGCAAAACAGTGTGGGCGACACTCAGTCAATGCCGTTTCTCATTCAATATTTTCAGTGGAGTCTGATCTCCATTGTCCCATCTTATCTTTACCTCCAGGCAACAGAGTCTCCCAACATAAAGCATGCCAAGTGTGAAGACCGAGGAGGGCTCACAGGTTAACTACTATGTCTATGCATAAATGATACCTTTCTTTTCTTATTCACATCCATAAATTTCCACCACATAAATTGAACCATTGTTCACATTGATCACCAAATTGAAAACCAGCTGTCTTCTTTGAACCAAGTTTCGGATCAAACTGGATAGTCCAAAAGTCCAAACCAAATAAGATGAGGTTTGAAAGGACTCTAATTAGCTTGCTCTGCTGGTCAAGGTCTTCGGACCTCTATGTTAAAGATGAAAGCTCCAGAAACAGGGAGGAGCTAGATGTTAGGAACCGAATTGAGTAAGGAGAAGTTTTTGGATGATACTGTTGCTAAATTGCTGTATGTCACCTCAATAAAAGTGAAATGTGACAAAGTACAAAGGAAATAGACTTTGAAATCATGATATACATGAAGCATGTGTCGACTGAAGCAACAAAAAAATAGTAGGCAACATCAGATCTGTGTGGAGTGAAGCTGTGACTTTTTTTTAACATCGTTTTTCGCTGTTGAAGGTTCAACTGACACTCATTTACTCACATCGTCTTGTTGTGCCCTCTTCTTCTGCAGTGGTTAATGGCACTTGACTGGATAATTAGCACCACCACCGTTAATCTCGACCTACAAACTCCTAATCATATAGCAATGGATGGAAACATGCTTTAATTCGCAATTTCTTTTGCTGATTTTAAAGGCTACATCACATCTCGACGGAAACGTAGCTGCTGACCATGTTGTTTGCTCCCTTTTTTTCCAAGCATAACAGTTTGCAATGCTATGACATCTGGCACTGCCATTGACAGTACTGGTTCTTGGACAAATGGATCCAAGTGCATCCTCGTTGCACTTTGGGTTCATTCACACGTGTGGCGCTTTCGTACCTGTGAGCCAAGCGCACATTTTAGTTCATTCGGAGTAGGGTGTGAAGATGTAGGTGGAGGGCAGGCTACTGGTGGTGATGGCTTCCTCCCTTTAACGTGGCCCCACCACCAGACAGATTTCAATTAATTATCGTGTTACTGTCACACATTAGCCCACTGGCCAGAAAACAAATGTTCCTCTGCAAACAATCAAAACCAAGAATAAAGCAATGAATTAATTTATTCTTGGGGCGATGGCAGAGTCAAGCCCGTGAAAACAGAACCAAACACCAACCATTATTCAGAGCAGAAGCAATGCCATCTGGTTTGAGTTTATATCTCTATGTGCATGTAATTTGTGCTGTAGTTGATCCGAGTACAGTGTAAACACATTTTAATACACTGGGGGGGAAGAGAGGGAAGAACATCAGGAAAGAGACAAGTGACGTGGTGGTGTTCGCTTGTTTCTCTTCTCTCTCTCTCTCTCAGATACTTTTGGTATGTTGATACAGCACACTCAGCAATATTTCAAGGTATGATGGAGGTGCAAAAAAAAAAAGCCTTTCATGGCAAAACAAACAGGCTTCGAGCTGCTTAGGCTTGTGTTGACAAATGGGGAGGGAGCATTAAGTACAGTCAGAAAATGGCAACGTGAATCCCCTGAAGAATAGAGGGAAAAAAAATCTGACTACTTGGTGAGACCATAACCATAACCATAAGGCTGGGTAAATCTCACACTGATACACACACACGAACACACACACACACACAGTCCTTTGATGAGCCAGAGGCCTAGAGGGAATAATGGTTAGCAACCTGAAAAATGCCCTCATCACAAAAGGCCTGCGACAGTAATAAATGAAATAGTTGAGCCAAACACATTAATCCATGCCGCTGCCTCTGTGTGTGTGAGAGAGTGTTTGCTTGTAACTGTGTGTGTGTATGTGTGTGTGCGCGTCTCTGTTTGTGTGTCTGTGCGCATATTTCCATCGCGATCTGCGAGTATTTCTGCGTGTCTGGTCTGCACACACACATTTGCGCGGCGCGAGCCTGCGCGAGTGTGTGTTTCGTTGTGAGCGTGCGCGTGACCCACGAGGAGAGAGAGAGAGACAGCTGCTTTTGCGGAAGAAAGTGAGAGGTAGTAACACACTGTCAAAGCAAATACTTTCACTGTCACTCTCTTTAGGCTACGTTCACACCGAGCTAATGTGGAAAACACTGTTTACGTGTGAAAACAATGTGCGTCTAGACTAGTGTTTGCTGCTACGCTGAGACCTCAATTAAAATCTATGATTATTATGAACTTGTCTGAAAAAAATCAACATATAAACAGATTAATGGCACCACCTGTGAAGAACTGACTGTTTGTTCTAATACCTTAAACCACTAATGTGTATGTTTACTTGACAAAACCTTGCCTTAGAGGGGAGGTTAGGCTGAATGGTTCATCTTTTGTTTTCTACCACCACTCAACAGTTTCTTATAATCGGGACCCCAAGGTTTCTTTTGTTTGACGTTTTGGAAAATACACTTATCTCTTCCCAGTGTAGAGCTAGACAAAAAAGATTGATACCACACTCACATCCGTCCATTAAATAAAGGGCTATTGCGAGCAGCTGGTTGGTTTTGCTGCGCTTGGCACAAAGACTGGACATATGTGGAAACAGCTAGCCAGGCTCTACTGGAAGGTAACTTCTGCACTGATTTCACACAACACTTTACTCATCATAGGTACTACTTCTGAAAACAGCCTGTCATAAGAGTGGTATGTCATTTGCCATTCTGGAGGAGCTCACTGAAGTCTTGTCTTGGCAATTCTTACAAAAATTGTACGATGAAATGCAAATATTTCGGTCCAATGAAAAATATCGAGCTATATTGTAGGAACTGTTGGATTCCACATGTTTGAAGCTTTGCCCATACTCGTAACTAAAACTGTGGCCATTTGAACCTCTGCTTCTTACAATTTGAAGTAGCTTCTTTTAAAAAAAAAAATAAAAAAATCTATCTCTTGCATGTCTAACTTTTTGGAAGTGGTTGCTGTAGTACCCCTCACACGTACTACACCGCGACCCTAACCATGCTCATTTCTCCTGATCCACGCTAAAACTGGTGCCGTGCATTGGTGATATTTTCAGATTTATCCTGCCTGAAGACTTAAGTTTTCAGATCACCATCATAGTGAAAAATTGAATACAGCATAGTTATTGTCGACACAATCTCTCTTTTGTCCCTCAACCACTTCATCTCTCCTCCACTGTAGCACGTTTGGCCTCCCACTTCTTCTTCCACTCTTCCTTTCCTTATCTCTATCACTTTCTAAACTGTGTACATTGTCTCCCTCTCTTTGTGTCTAAACTGTGTATTTTTAGTCACCATTTGGCCTCACCTTGTTCCTCCCATCATTCTCTTTACCTTCGCTCTTTCCCTCTCTCTCTCTCTCTCTCCAAACTGTGTATATTTGGGTCTGTCTGTGGGGAGTCAGGGGTCATTATTAATCTTGCTAGCTCTCCTAGCTTCAGGCGTAACAGCAGGGCAGCATCTGTGTGTGTGTGTGTGTGTGTGTGTGTGTTAGTGAGAGGGAAAGGAGTGGTTGCGAATGAGTCAGTTACGCTGTTCGAGTAAAGGTGTGGGAGAACATGTTTTGTGAGTGCACCGTCCGTACGCCGTTTAGGTGTGTGAGCTTGTGTGTGTGTGAAGGAGAGGGAAAGTGCCATGATGGATCATGAGAGACCCACATTCTTAATGCACACTCGTACAAGACAGACACCCATGAGAAATGAAGGGGAGAGAGAGACAGAGAGAGAGAGAGAGGGAGGAGAGTGGGGGAGGGAGGGACGATGGGAGTGAGAGAGAGAAAGAGGGGTGATGAGGA
>JBCAUF010000062.1:7690383-7703927 GCA_038406115.1 Haemulon aurolineatum | reverse complement strand
AACTTGACATTACACTTCGAAGTGATTTGCTTGTGAGCATGTGAATGTGCTGTACTGTACAGTTGATGGGATATTGTTAGCTTTCTTCACTGCCTGTTCTGTGCAAAATAGAAAGAAAGAAAGAAAGAAAGAAACCCTAAAAAACAACCCAATGTCACTTTTTATAAGATAAGATAAGATAAGATATACCTTCATTAGTCCCACAGGGGGAAATTTCAGTTTATAGAAAGTGATGATGTAATTTCAGGTGAGTGGATGCCTTCTTGGATCATGCAAAAAAAGATCTAGATCAGGCAAATATAAAGGGGTCTTATCACTAATTTCATCTTCGGTTTTGGGGCCCTTACCTGCTCCTGCCCCAGGATGATGACTCCCCCGGGTTTGATGGGGTGCCAGGCTGCCAGGTTGTCTCCGGTTCCCAGCTTTATACCATCTTGGAAAGCCTCCCATTGTCCGTCCCGTGTGGTCCAGGAGATGCAGATATGGTGCCACCTCCCATCACGCACCTCCAAAGGCAACTGGGCAACCTGTGGTCACAACACAAAGTACTTAGTTGTGGTTTGAGGGCTGGATGTAGTTGGGGGTAAGGGAACACTTTGGGATTTCCATTTTAAGAGTTATCTTTTCAACATTATCAATAAAGGTATGAGACCAGGAACTACTTGCCTTGTCATTGATTAGCAGCTCTATTGGGTTATTGCCCCATTCGATCAGCACAATTTCATTGGCTTGCCCTGGTACACCGTAAGAGAATGGCGTCCCTATGCCAGGAGTGGCGCTGGACTTGATCCACATGCAGAGTGTGAAGGCGTACATCTCCGGCAGGGTCTTGGTGATGCGGCCGTACAGGTAGTTTGTCCTCTGGGGGAGGGACAGCTTGAACTGCTCTGGGGACTTGAAGTCTCCTCCGCCTGTAATGAGACAGGCAGAGAGAGAGAGAGAGAAAGAGGGTGGCAGAGGTGAGAGTTGTCCTATTAACTTAAGGTAATCGCTTCCCGGGGATGAAAGTGAGAAAACAACAGTAAAATCACATCTCATTTTGTTTAATAGGCAGTGGTGATTTCAAACTGCCTCAGCAAAGGTCCTGTCTATGTAAATAAATAAATAAATAAATATACATCTGCTACCTTCAACTCCCCGCCTCTGATTCATCAGACTCTCTCAACTCTTTTATTCCCCTGAGTGCCTCCCTCTCCCTCCTCTCCATTAGTGTAATAGATGTACAGTCGGTTGTATGCTTTATGTACTCTTATATGTTGTTTTCCCTCTGTGCTGCATGTGTTGGCTATGACCTAAATGCACACATCTCTCCAGTTCAAGGTGAGTTAGTACCAAAACAACAAACAGTCTGTCATCTTCACTTCATCTGTACAATTAGGACGATGACATGATTTTGGCAGTGTTTGACAGTGACAGTACCTTTTTCCAGCTCACTGATCCTCTCCACCAGGGCGTTCAGCGTGCTCTCCGTCTTCAGCCTGTAGGCGGCCGTGGCATTGGACAGCATGCTCTTCTCCTCCTCCAGGTTGCTGACCTTCTTCAGGAGCTGTTTCTCCAGCTCCCCGAGCCGCCGCTGCAGCAGGTCGCGGAGTTCACTGGGGAACGAGGCGCCGGACGCGTTGGCCCGCATCTGCTGTTGCTGAGGGAGGATGGACAGGACAACATGAGCAGAAAATACACAGAAATAATCAGGGACAAAGAGATCCATGAGAGCTGCAAGTGGTGTGTTACATCAATGCTCTATAAGTTACCATTATTCTGTTTAACTGAGGGACAGGCCTGCAAATATACAGTTTTGGTCTTCAGGGTTGGAAATCTTTTTCGGGAAATTTGTTTTTCTGGGACTTGTGTGTGTGTGTGTGTGTGTGTTTATGGTCAGTTTTCAAATCTAGTTAATTGATGGTCTTAGTGTGTTAAATGAGCTGTGACAATACACAAGCCCCAGCATGTGCTTTTCATTTAATTAGAATGAATGAGAGACATCGTCTGTGTCCAGAAATAAACATCAGAGTCACTCACACATAGCAAATCGTCCTTACAAGACCGTGAGGAAGATATTGGTCATGCTTTTGAAAAGGACTGTAGGAAGCAGACAAGTTATGTCACAAAATCGGCTCTGCGTAATAGTGCATAAGGCCAATTAGACAATTAATCTCTTTCCTGGACATACCTCAGTTTGTTCTCCATGATACTGCTCTACTGAGCAGTGAGTTATCGCAATCCAATAAATCTCTACCGAGAATCGAACTGTGCTTTTACGCATAGCTTTGGCACAGGAGGCACCCCTTACGCAAATGTTGCCGACTTACCTCCAAGTTCTCCAACCGGTCCTTGAGCCCCTGCATGGTTTTCCCGAGACTGTCGATGGTGTCATTTGGATCTCTGGGAACATCCCCCATTGTATTTTGCTTTTCTTTACCCCAGGGACCCCCCTTGTCGTACTTTCTATCGTCGGTGGCGGAGACGCAAAGGGACAGCTTGGTGGTTAGCTCATTGATGGTGCCCAGCTGTTTGGAAATATTTTCTTTCTGCTGTAATATTGTCTCTCGAAGCTGCATGACAGTATTCCTGAGCTCCTCTTCTTGGCTACCGGCGTTTAGTTCGGGCAATAGTGTCACAGGGCAGCTTGCGTCGCCGCTGAGGGGTACTGCCCGGCAGATGTACCGCTTTCCATCGTCCGCCTGGCCGATCGCAGGTTGACCGCAGCACAGCGCACAAAAACACAATAATCCGCAAAAGAGTGAAATCATAGCGGCGGCGTTTACCGTTAAGGACAGTCAATGGGAAAGTGAAAAGCCGAACACTAAACCCTCAGCACTTTCTAACGTAATCCACTCTCACGTTTAGTGCGTAAATGTGTACCCCAAATAGATATACCCCCAAAAACATCACCTGTAACTACTTCTACAAAGTAACCCCATGTCTAACTAGCAAAATCGAGACAATTCTGAGCAGAAAATCCGATCAGGCGTGACTCGGTCACTGTAAAGCCCGGTTAATGTGGCTTGTGTTGAGGGAACTATTCCTGGCACAAACAGAGCGCATAGTGTGGTGCTGATAGGACAGCTCCTCTTAGGAAAGAGGATTACCAAAAAAGGTGTCTGTGGGAGCTCCCGGATTGGTTGTAGTAGGCGGACGTCACTGACCAGCTGGGTGAAACATGTGTTTATTTATTTATTTGCAAAGTTCATAAGTAATGAAGAGTGTGAGGGGTTAATTATCCCACAGCCATGAGGGGGTGCCACAGGGACTGGAGAGGTGCGATCATTTCTTGCTTCTCAGTATCATTTCATGACCTCTGTTTATTCCCTCCTCTGTTTATTCCTTTACTCCAATGTTCTTTTCTAGTTCCCTAATTGAGTCATTCCTGCCTTCCAACTGCAAACAAAAGTTATTAATTCAACACTGAGTTTGGGTTAGAGAGGTTTCTACAAGGTTGAGGTTAAAAATTCAGTTACAGTTTATATGTTAAAGAATGCTCTTGGGTCAACATTGCATAAGGATCAAGTTTTCAACAAAACTAAATACTAACATTAAATCAGTACTGTCTTAATTTGCCTACAACTTTCTCACCAAAATATTTCAAAATAACAAGGGGTGGTGGCAACTATTTATTTCAAATAAACAACCTCCTCACTGTGATGCATGCGACTTGTTTGGTCTTAGATCACAACTTTAGTCCACTAAATCATTTACATTTTATGAGGAAAACACCTACAAGAAGTTTTTGGGGGGATATGGAAACTTGGAGAAAGAGTTGAGCCCTCTCCTGGAAATTAAATACTATGATCAACTGCTTCCCATTGCCATCGCCGTCTCTCATCGGTCTGTGGAGAAAGACCGAGGCAAGTTTTAATATTTTAATCGTTGAACTTAGGAAAGTGCTGGCTGCTTTACTGCCTTAGCAGATTGGTCCATTGATTGCAATTGTAGGTCTGGCATGGAGCAAGCAAAGAGCAGGCTGTAAACTCAAGACAATCAATCAGACAAACAAATAAACAAACAAACAAAACCATGCAGCGATAGGCTATTTATTTCATAGCGCACATCAGACCAAGTGTCATTATCTTTTTGTCTTTGTAGATTGTCTCATGTTGTGAATGGTTGTTGGCTAATGTGTCGTATTAAAGCATGTGTGAAATAGGATCTCATTTTCACTCTGGTGCCTGCAAATATCAGGCTTCTGCTTAAATTGCAACCAAATATGTGAGGTTTAATTTAATCTCTAACGCTGAGCAATATGGTGGAAACAGATATGTCCGCCAGAGTAGGAGCAAATTTTAAAAAGTTATATGCATGTGTTTAGAATCATGTACTTGTAGGCTAGCATCAGGGATACAAATGTGTTTTTATCAAAGATCTATTAAAAAAACACAAAATAGTTATCTTGGAGTTGTGATTTTAAGTAAACACAAGTCTTAAAACTGCTGTCATCTTTTCAGTTAAAGGGTTTCCGTCCTCGATTCATGGAAACAGCAGCTCTGATTCAAGGTTTGTGCTGACACCTCTTCTGAGACTCGAGCCTTGGTTGTTATTATATTTGAATATTACATGGTGAGTTGTCATTTTGTTCACAAGCACAAAGTGCATAAGTGCATTACATAGTAGACAGATGTTGCTTTCAAGGAGGCCCCTCAGGCAGAACAATGAAAGAATGTGTGTCATGTGAATTGGCATCGTAATAAACCCCGGATAATCAGAATTTGATGCCCATTTTGAGCCTCATTAAGCTAAATTATAAAATATTCTATCAGGTTATGTTTAATCTGGCAGTTAGCAATCACAGCACAATTAATAGCCGCTGACATTTTAGTAAAATACAATGACACTCACATTCCTGAATAGCAAATTTTGTCAGCAACATGAATGATTGAAAACATTAATTCAATATCAAACATCCTAAGCACTCTCACTTCGGCTTCAATGTCAGGCATCAATATCTGCTTGAGAATATTTCAAATAAATGAATGAATTCATTAGAAAAAGTGGCACCTTGATACAGATGCATTGAGGCCATCTAAGGCCAGCATTATGAGCTTCCTCACCATCAAAAACGTGATGAATCATTTGAAATGCAGGTGGCATGTTCAATAAACCAAGAAGTGAAGAAACAGGATGTGGTGGTAAACAATTAGCAACAGCTGCCTGCCTGGCTGTGAAAGGTCAATAAAGCCCGGTGAGCAGACTGGAAGACATACCACTGTGCTTTGAACATGGCGTCCAACCATGCTCCAAATCACTTAATCAATCAGTGGCTGTGCTGTGACAGTAAGGACAGTTTGGTTTTATTCACACACAGTACACAGTGCTCAGTTATGAGTTCTAAACAGCAGCATAAGTCAGGTGTAGGAATTCTTATTTGCTCTGAATAAATGATGCAATATAGTCATGTCAATAAAAATACTGTCTACTGATCACATGTAAAGGCTTCCAATCTTACAGCCAGATCAAGTATGTCAGTGTGTCATATCAGTACACTGTTGTGACTCGTGTCTTGAAATATCTCCCAAATATATGGAAAGCCTTTATTCAGTAGGTTCTCCTCATTTACTTTCAAGGAGATGCGGTTGTCAGCCAATCAGTGTCCCACATGTCCCATGTCCCACAAGTCTGTACTTTTAACTAAATCTGGTTCCTAAGAAAACTTTAGTTTTGTATAGGGAGAGAAGTATTCAGAGCTTTTACTCTGGTAAAAGTACAAATACAACAATGTTTGATATAGTACTGATACACCAATGCATAAGAATCATTTTATAGGTCAAAGTGGAGCTAGTTTTAACTGGTTTACATACATGTGCAATAGGTTAGTTCATTGTTTCCAAACGTGGGGTCGGGCTGTCTTGAAAAGGTCATGAAATCAGTTTAGACGGTCATGACATGATTAATGGGGCAGTAAAGATGAAAAACAAAGAAATTACAGAGAAGAAATGTCTCTTTGGTGCAACTCCTGACAACCCATAGACATCAGAAACGTTAAATCATTTGAACCACTACAGTTTAACGTTAAACAAGCGTTGCATTTTATAAGCTGAGAGTGATACTTTAACTTGAAAGTAACAAGAAACTTAATTGGCACATAAATATAGCCTGGGGTGCATTTAATAATTTGTTTTCCACCATTGTTCGTTAGATTTGAAAGCAGAATTAAACAGAATATGAAACCTTCGTGGTTGATTTCACTGAGGAATGGTGTCTGGATGTGCCTTATGGTTTCAGATCTGGCATTGCAATACTTTGAGCACATTAATATTTTGGTCATGATCATAAATGTAATTCTATGACCTGCATTTGGATTTTAAAGCACAACAACCACCACACAATTGTACAGAAATGGGATCAACACAATGTAGAGGAATCTTTGAATGCATGTGGTGATAGAAGAGTGAAAGAAAGAAAATGACAGAAGCAGCATCTGGCAGCATTGAGGATCATTAACACCTTCAGTTTGCTGTACACAGGATTTGGTAGCTTTGCAAAGCCTGCAAACCAATTACCATCATTGGTGACAGACTCAGCCTCCTTTGGTTAAACATTAAGTATAAGACTGTGACATCACACCTATTCTCTGGTTGCCGGGACACACAGAAGAAAAGGTACCTGCCAGTTTTAACATGAAATCCAGCTGATAATAAAAAAAACTCCTGGAAGTGGTAAAATCACCTTTGATTACACTGGGAACAACACTCATGAAATTAATATTTCCAATAACAATCATATAGATTCACAAAGCGGTTCACTGTCTGGAGTATTTCATACAAATGTTTACTTGACTGCTTCACAGAGACATGTCCCCTTATTTCGCAGAGCGCATACGGGTGGAGAGAGTGAATGTGCATTGGAGCTTTAGATGCATGAATAGATTTTCAGGGTATTGTTGATGATTCCGACTCATTCTCGGTCTCAGGGAGAGCGCACTGCTTTCTATATGAGAACTAATGCAGGGGTGATCCAGCTTCATCATAAGGGCATCAACAGCCGCAGCAGCGTGCTGAGAAAACACAAATCTAATGGATAGATGAGTGGTTTTGGGAAGCTAGAGAACCAGTGTGTCATCTACTCTTCCCTCTCAGTATAAAGCCTCCGTCAGAGAGGAAAAAAAGCCTGCTAATGAAACGAACAGGACAGTGCAATAAGCCTGAGACAAACATCTTTTAGCAGATCATTATTACTTAGGGAACAGAGCCAGAAAGAGAATGAGAATGTCACATTACATGTCAAATTACCTTTTACATTATATACGACAATCACTGAAAGGAATATCTCATTCTGCAGTCTTTTGCCAGTGGGTTCACTCAATGGAAGGAGGAGGCTGTGGAGGAGAGAATTATGAATTAAAACCCATTAGCAAAGCAAGCAGGCAAGAGATGGGCTTGATAGATGAGGCCAGATAAATAATGAGCGTCTTTCAACCAGTTTTTATTATTTCCAAAGCTATTAAAGCAAGCATTATGAAAGAAGATCTCATGCTTTGTTGCCATATTGCACACACTTTCATTTGTGAGCCAAAGAAGTGTGTACGACAGCAAGTTAATATGGTGGCAATGAGACTTGGGAGCAATCTTTAAAATGATCATGTTCTCTGATTTTAGATAATGGTATATTTGCCATGACTGGTCAAAAGTTAGTCCAGATTGAGCATTAGTGACACCCAGAATAGTCAATACAAATCAACATGTTTGCCAACCATCTTCACAAATATTCTTGAATATTAATAAAAGAACAAATAAAAAACACAAAAGAATAAAACACAGTCTTTTGTTGCCTGATATTGCAAAAAACTTCATCTGATAAACCTGTAGTTGAGTCATACCCCTGTAAAATTATTGACAAAACACAATAATCTCAGATCCAGACTCCTGGCTCACCTGCATTAATGTTCCCAGCCTTATGAAAGTCTTACTTATCAAAATAATCAGCACTAAAGCTGAGACCAATATCCTATGTTTTGTTCAACTAAAAAATACACAAGTTCATACCAAGCATCAGATAAGAAAATTATGTGGAGGTGCTATATTTGCAATATTTCATGCTAACTTTATTACAGTTTTATTGTTCATAAGGGGTTGGCATCATGTTTGTTATTTTGAGCCCTGAGAATTTAGGGACATTGAGTGATTTCAGTCCCACTGTCTCTTTCAGTGCACTGCCATCTTGTGGTAAAAACAGACCATTCCAGCTAATGCAACTGAAGAAATGTTAAGAGCAATGTCATATATTATAGCTCAATACTCTTCCAGTATCATGGCATCTTAACTCTTCATACTTACTACTTACTACATACTTACAAGTTACTGTCCATTAATATCAAGATATTTTAGGTTGCCGTGTTATGAAGTATTCATCTGACTGATGCTAATTCTGCTCCAGCATGACACTTGGATCGTATTGTATGGTTTTTAATTGACCCCTCCACTAAAACCAGTTGACCTCTGACCTTCTGTAAAAGAACATTTGGACCAAATTGAATATAACAACTTCTAAACATTTACAATTAATTAAAAAAACAACAACCAAAAACACCCTATTAATGACTCACATATATAACTACAGACTTATTGTCTTATGAGCAAGTACAAAACTCATGTCCCAGCAGCACATAATGTAATAAAAAAGAGTCATAAACTTTGAGGCACAGAAACAACATCAGTCACCATTTATTACAACCTGGCGACCCCAAACTTTTTCTGTTTATTTCTGGCTGATATGTAAAAGTTTTATAATATTATAGCCTAGCATTGGTTTGAGTGTATATGGGTAAACCAAAACAAAATATCACTACGAGTCAAGCCGATTATTCAAATTAAAAAAGACACCAGGAAACGGATTGCCTTGGAAAAAGTTTACTCAAAAGTTAGTTGTTTTACTTAATCTTTTGTTCAGACTTAAATGCGAGTACAGTGAACTTATTTCTTAGTGTAAAAGTATGTAAACATAGTAAAGTCAGCCAGGTAAATCAAGTCAGGTAAAGTAATCCCTAACCCTAACGACTGAGAAAGTTAATAGCTGATAGTAATTGTAATTTAAAAAGAAATATCTAAGTAGTTTGTGTTTAGTCTACACATTACTGCAATATATGTTAAAATGTTTTACAAGCTCTATTGCACACCTATCCTACACCGCTCCCAGAGGATACTACTCTTCTACACTACCGCCAGCAAGCCGCGGCGATCCTGCGCAGTTACGCGCAAACATACTTCCTTTGCCAACTATCCTGAGAGCCAAAAGACCATCGAAAACGATGGTCTTATCTCCACCGCTTTAAACTGTGTATCGTTCCGCTGGTACTAGAATAAAACGTTTTGACCGGCAAAACTATTTTTACAGAAGTTAACATCGATTATATCGCTTTTCTGCATATACATATGTCGAATAAAATCTATAAGATTGTATAAGTGCATTCATAAAGAAAATACGATACGCAATACGCGGAGGGATATCACACATCTTTACTGCTCGCAAGCCCGCAGCAGCAGCGCGAGCGCGGCGGATACAGAGCGACAGTTTCCTGTGCATGGTGCTGGGTAAGTGCAAATGCTTCGCATTTCTTATAAACTTTGGCAAAATATTGAGTGTTTCCACAGCCTTGTTAGTACAAGTCGTATTTAAACAGTTTGTTGTCTGCTTTCTCCTTGTGGCCTGTATTTATGTAGTCTTTAACGGAGTTTAATTTTCAGGGATGCGCGAGCGCTTTCTTTCTTTGGGAAAGCTAGCTCATTAGCTAATGGTTGCTAACGTGTTCTGCAAAATTCATATGATATGTGCTCTTTGGGACTTTATTGTACGCACGCAAAAGCATGCAAATCATTCTTCTGATAGTGTGGTTCACATTTTGACACCGAAACACCCGTTTTTAATTCACAAATACTGTAGGAGTGCACATAAATTGTGCTAGCCGATGCTTCCAATGATGTCATCACTGTGCGCCCGTAAAGAGGCATGTTTTGTCTGTTACCGGTTTGTTTGTAAAACTCTGTGATTTCCGCCAACAGTGCTGCTTTTTCCTTAAATTTTAAGCAATTATAACTTTAATGTCTGCATTTAGACGAACGACTGCGAGTCTCTTGCTTCCTGTCATTTTTGCAGTGTCCATGAGATCACACTGAACTCGGCAGACTGCTGTCTGCCCCCTTTCCCCAGAGCGGCACTGTCTGTCCCTGCTGCCACCATGGCCTTTGTGCCCGCGCCCAGCCCAACTGTGGTCGACCAGACTACACTTATGAAGAAGTACCTGCAGTTTGTGGCTGCCCTCACAGACACCAACACGCGTAAGTTGACAAATGTCAAAACTGTTTTGCTAGACAAGAGATATGTCAAATGTTTGAAAAATGGACAGCTTCAGAAAAGATTTATCTCAAACTCACATTTACTAAAAATAAAAACATTGTAACTCAGTAAATTAGCATTTCTATTTCATCGTATTATTTTTGTGTTCTTCATGCAATCTCTTGGGCTGGTGTCCTTTAGAGCATGAGTAGGTGGTCAGTTGCAGTATGAATCAATGTAAATAGTCTTTATCCTGTTGCAGTTGCTTTAAATCAACTGCTTAGATATTTGGCACTTATTCAGAGTAGGTAGAAGTTGATGCATGATAAGAGTTAATGAGGGCTGCACAGCTTATCAAAATGTTTGGAATCACAATGTGGCCGATTGCAGCTCCAAAATTGCAGGAACTGTACATTTTCTATTGTGTAACAAAACATCACTATAATGATGATTGTCGAACTGCATTAACAAGTTTGTTTGGTGCAGACCCCAACAAATATCACTATAGTTCTAGTTTTCTCAGTGAAAAAGAAAATTAGGGTGCAATTTTTTATTATATCATGCAGAGTTGATGCAAGAATTAATGTAAATATTCTCCAAAACAAAGAAAGGGTAATATATCTAGTTTTGATTTGATTAAAAGTTACACTCATACTTATTCATTCATTTGCATTAACCTTGTCATTGCATTGAGCCTTTTGCTTGCTGTCAGCAAAATAAATTGTGGTTTAGATGTGGCATCTGTGCTCAGCGTGGGCGATGTGATGAGAGCGATATGCTTTAGTCCAGTCAAAGGTACGTGTGTCTGGGTGAGCGCATGTCTGTGTGAGTGTGTGGAAGTGTGTGTTTCTTGATGTACCTTTTGATCAATCTGGACGCTGAAAGTAAAACTGATAAGATCTGAGAGTCCCTGCTGAGCACATGGAGATGGCCGTGAAACGTGAAACTGTATCATTAGCTAGTTTGATTAATGGTGACATTCTGTCCTTCAACTTCCAGCTGATGAAACTAAGCTGAAGATGATGCAGGAGGTCAGCGAGAACTTTGAGGTAAGTTTGATGAATGCTCTCGGTGTTTGATGGAGGGGATTCATTTTCTTTGTCTCCGTCTGCTGATGGATTATGATGGATTTTAAGAAGTTTTATAGAATCCCCAGAGTTCAGTTCTCAAAGGATTTATTGGGTCCTAGCTGAACTTAAGAAAGATATCATATTTGATGTAGTGAAATAAGCCTGCAGCAGCAAAGAAGAAACCTTGCCAAAAATTTGCACAGCACTGGAACATGCCTGCAGGATATACTGAGTTACAACATGCAATGAAATATCTCTGCCTTGTCAATTACAGAATGTGACATCTTCGCCCCAGTACTCCACCTTCTTGGAACACATCATCCCTCGCTTTCTCACGTTTCTTCAGGATGGAGAGGTGCAGTTCCTTCAAGAAAAACCTACACAGGTGTGTGGCAAAAGACAGGTTTTTGGGCTTCTGTCACTCAACAATTTGAATCTATGCATCCATGATGAGCAACAACAATTTTCTTAATATTATTGATAAAAGGGGTTTTGGTAAAGTAGTCACGGAATTTTGTAGCAACACATCCTCTGAACTGAGTGAAAGTCACTAGTTCATATCAATGTATGAGAAGCTGGACTCTTTACTTAAAAGTATGATCCACTCCTGCAGCAATTGAGGAAACTGGTGCTGGAAATCATCCACCGCATCCCAACAAATGAACACCTGCGTCCACACACCAAGAACATCCTGTCTGTGATGTTCCGCTTCCTGGAGGTACGTGTCCTACCCTCTCTTAAAACTGTTTTATTTGTATCCTTTAGTTACCCAGTTCTGCTAGAGGTGATAATTTCATATTCATGTTTTTGATTTATTTCTTTCTTTACAGATTGAAAGTGAGGAAAATGTGCTGATATGCCTTCGCATCATTATCGAGCTACACAAGCAGTTCCGGCCTCCAATCTCTCAGGAGGTGAGAGACTCAGCTCTATTGCTTGAGAACAAAAATTGTGAAAGAATTTTTAAAAGTGATTGATAGGGCTGTCCTCGACTTAAGAAATTCTTCGCTGACTAATTATGGATATTATTGAAAAATCTGTCAAGTCGTTTCCCTGTGTTTTGTACCTCTGCTGATGAATGCAAACTTGCAGAGCAATCTTTTATTATCTAATTCTTGTTAAAGACAAAAACATTTTTGTTAATGTTCCCGTGATGCCAGAGGAGTAATTATCATTAAACAGTCACATCTATGACGAATGCCTCATTCCCTATAGTAAACAACGGCCATTAAAAATCATTTAACATTGTTTGTTGACAAAGACCTGAATGACAAATAATGGGGCAGCACTGCATATGTAATAATTATGAGGACAGATTTTTTTCTGTTTGGCTTAAGCAGGCCAAATAGAACTAAGACATAAAAGAATAATTGGTTTCCTTTTTTTTCTTTATCAAAAAGAGGAACATTTTCTTGAAGTCTTGGATTAACATGTTTTCCATAATCCTCTTTTCTCAGATTCATCACTTTCTGGACTTTGTGAAACAGATTTACAAAGACCTCCCGAAAGTTGTCGTAAGTACAACCCCTGCAGCAGGTGGCTTTGCGTTCACTGAACAAGTGTTTGGCTCTAAATTGATAAGATTTCTTAATGGCAGCACCAAGTAACTTGCCATCAGCTCAGCTTCTCTTTTCTGCCTTTCGTCCTTTTCTCCGGTATGTGTGTGTCCTCTAACTGTCTCTTTCTCTTTCTGCGCCCACCAGGCCCGGTACTTTGAGAACCCACAGGTTATTGCAGAGAACACAGTTCCCTCCCCAGAAATGGTAGGGATGATCACATCGGTGTTGGTCAAGACTGCTCCTGAGAGGGAAGACAGCGAAACACGAACAGTAAGCTAACCAAGAGTTGGTAGGAGTTGATATTTTCACCGTTTAATCTTCATATCTCATACATTTACAGTACTGTCTGTAACCACCGGATGGTAGTAGTACACTATGCTGGCACACTAGTGAGAGAGACTGTGGAACTGCCCTATTACTCACCCTCAAAAAGAAAATACATGAAATATACATAATGATCCTTTGAGCTTTTAAACTTAAAGTTAAATAACACATGAATGTTAGTTGAAGTCAGTTGAACTGGATTCTGCACTAAATTTATTTCATTGAGCAACTTGATCCTTTCAGGATTCCTTCCAGTTTAAAGATTAATTTCCTTTTCAAAATTATTTTTCATCTTCATTTTGCGAAAACTGAGAAAGTGATCTTAACA
>JBCAUF010000062.1:7604884-7618284 GCA_038406115.1 Haemulon aurolineatum | reverse complement strand
AAATCAACATGAATCTTTCCTGCATCTGATCACCTGAATTCAGTGTGAAATAATCTGAATTATCAGATAAACTACCCATAAAAAAGGAATAAATTGAGCAACAAGAAATTCCTGTTTTTATGATATAAAGAGAGTTTGCCCTCTGTATTCAGTACAAAAGCCTGCACACTGAATCATACTCAACAGTTAGTGTTAGCAGCCCAGTATGAGCCGAATCATGGCCGACTTCCTAATGTCTGCTCGCTCCCTCCGCCAGGTCCTGCGGGACATCCTGAAGGAGGTGCAGGGCAACATGGTGCCTCGCAGCATGCTGAAGGAGTGGGCCCTCCACACCTTCCCCAACGCCACCGACTACTGGACCTTCCGCAAGATGTTCACCATCCAGCTGGCCCTCATCGGTCTGGCCGAGTTCATGCTGCACCTGAACAGGCTCAACCCCGAGATGCTGCAGATCGCGCAGGTAGTAGGCCACGCAAACAAACACGCACGGGCGAGAAACGCGTCGGACTCTCTGTCAAGGGCAAGCGGGGATCCATGTGACGGGGGGCTAATTCGATAGATACACACTCTCATAGATGCATTAAGAGATCACCATTACCCTCTCCATATCTGGCCGTATGAATTACCATCCTCCCCCGTGACATTCACGCTAGGCCTATCAGTCAGCCCGCCGCTGTCAATGCGAAGGATGTTTTGACAGAACGTTATATTCAGTCCCTCTGCTCTACAGCTATCAAAGACGTTTCAATTTGAAGAGGCCGTGTTTGTGTGTGCGTGCATCCACCCCTCAGTCCACACACACACACACACACACACACATCCGTCTGGTGCTCAGGGTCCGCAGACAGCTTTCTCAAAGTCATTATTAAAGATGATTGTGTCAGTCGGCCACCCCTCCCCTCTGATCCTAATCGGCCTTTGCTGACAGGCGTTCCTCCGGGCAGCTAAGCACTGGTATTAAGCCCCCTCTCTGCCTGTTCCACTCCGCAGATCCCATTAGACACAGGAGGATTACGGTACGGAGAGTGTACGCACACGCAAACACACACACACGCAGACACAAACAGCGAGAGAGAGAGAGGAAGAGAGAGAGTGCAAGGACAGGACATCAGAGCTGTAGCATTGTGCCTCACCCTGCCTAAATGGAGACCTTAAGTTCCTGCAAGTTGGGGCTCACCGAGCTCAGCGACGCCTCGAGGCATCAACAACAAGCCGGCCTTAATTCAGACTTAATTCTTTTAACAAATCTGATCCCTTTGTAACTCTCTCCGTCTTCCTTTTGAACGTCGCTGACTTTCGCTCTGAAAACCAGCCAGCATTCGTCAGCCCCGGGTCACCACATGTGGCACGCCGCCGTCGCGTCATCACCGCTCACACCCCAAAGCCCCCGAAGTGAGGCGATCGCCGGCCCGCCAGCGGTGGCGATTTTAGCATTCCGAGCGCCGCCTCCGCCAGCCAACTGTCTGCGGGCTTATCTGAGCCTCCTGGGGGTTATGCTGGTGTCTCAGCCCACTGCCTTGAGGCCCCTCCGCTGGGGCCTGGAGGAGCAAATGACAGAAGGGGGGGGAGAGAAACGGGAGGGGAAGGGAATTTAGGAGGAGGGAGGAAAAGGGAGGGAAAGAGGCGAGACATAGCGGGGGGAGAGGGAGCACGAGCTGGAATGAAACGCTCCGGCTATAAAGCTGTCAGAGCCGCTCACCTTTTCATATACGGGAGCTTATCTTCCCCGGAATGGCTGCTCGTGTAGCGGCCCTCTTGCACATAAATGCAGGCTTATGGATGAAAACGTGGCTGTATATATTTAAGTCAGCGGGGAGCAACCCGCGGAGAGGGGGAGTGGGAGTGAATTGAGGATTATAGATGTTCTGCTGCTGATAGTTTGACGTGTTACGGTGTCTGGGACACACAGATCAATAACTGCAGCCATTTCATTGGTGTGAGCTTGTTTTGTAACTCCCCGAGCCTTTCTGAAGAAGAGTTATTTTCTTCCAGGGCTTATGCGGTCTAAGGAGATGTGGAAAACGCTGCGGAAAAGAACATTCATCGATAATTTTGTTTCTGACGATGATTTGATGACTGAACAACGCTTTATTTCAAATGTTCAACCTCTTACCGCACTCTGTTCTCTGCTTCCAGGACACAGGAAAGCTCAACGTCTCCTACTTCCGCTTCGACATCAACGACGCCACGGGCGACCTGGACGCCAATCGGCCCGTCCCGTTCCGCCTGACGCCAAACATCTCGGAGTTCCTGACCACCATCGGCGTCTCCGGCCCGCTCACCGCCTCCATGATCGCCGTGGCACGATGCTTCGCGCAGCCAAACTTTAAGGTAACTTGTCCGCATTCAAAATACGCTACATTGTTTAACCTGTCTTCTCAAATCAGCTGCAGTCTGAGTGTAATTCCAGTCACACTTGAGCCTTGCCATAGTTTGAGCTTTAATCAGCCATGTTAACATGAATTAATAATGCGGCTGCTTTGAAGGCTTTAATCAATATTTTTACATTAACAATGGATCACTTGTATGTGAAAGGCTTCGCTCATAGTAATAAAGCCACAGAGAATTCTCATCCAGCGCTACAGAGCATTTTAGCATAATTCAGCTCATTGTTTTGGTTTTATGGGCCATGACTTCATTGTTTTTGGTTCGCTCTCACAGCTCTCATCAGCATCGTTTCCAAATGCAATGGGCGGCTGTTCCCAACTAAAGAGTCTGATTAATCCATTGTGCGCTAACTGCTCGGCACCGAACACCCGACAGACAGCACAGTGTGGCGTTCTGCAGCTAAAGATCCAGATATTTTCCTCAGGTTTTCGTGGAGACTAAAACGGAGCAAAAAGCCGAGTGGATATCAGATCAGATGTCCAGAAAAGGCTGATAAATATGATAAAGTGACCAAAGAACTAGTTATTGCCACACACCTTCAGCATCATTGTTACGGTATTCTGTGAAATGTGCCAGTTTTGTCACAGAATCTTAAATGAAACTGCAGCAGTATTGTATTTAAATGTTGAAATATTGCTCATTTTAACCAGTAGTACATGAGTCTTGGAAGAGTTTTAGTAGAAGTACAGTGAAGTTCAAGCTGGTCTGGCACTGTCAGTTAGGAAATATTTCAATCTGTCAGGAGGACTCAGTGGTTTGTTGTCAAATTTAAGCTCCTGTTGAATTCTCTAGATATGGTTACAGCTCTTAAACTCGCCCAGAGAAGTTCACCGAGGCACAAGCAAACAAAAACAATGCAATGAAAGCACAAGCAGTCAGAGGGCTTGTGTAAAGAATCTGCAGCAGGGCGGTAATGACAGGCGGCTGGTGTCTATGTATAGGCCTGGCCCATGCTTGAAGCTCGACTGATGTGGAGGGAGCAGGAGCGCTTAAGATGCAAATAAACAAAACACTCCACTATGTGAGCCGGTTGAGGCCGGGTGCCAGAGGCCAGTGCTCCTTGCGGTCGAAGAAAATGAACGTTTCCAGGGAAAACGGCAAAACACAACAAACACGTAACAATCATCCACTTAAATATATTGAGGCCTGAAACCATATAAACACTTAAGGTAAGGGCAGGGAACAGTGTGTACCTAGTTAGGTGATGATTGCTAGTGTTGTGGCCCCGTCATGGTTTCGATGGTTATGTATTTCAGTTCTGTGTCACCATAATGGGCTCTAAACAACACAGAGAGATTTCCCTGGGGGTGATTGACACACCCTTAATTGGACTTAACAGCTTAGGTTTATGTGTATGTTTGAGATTGGCAATGGCTTTATATAAACTGAGGTTTGATCATGTTTCATTGCTCGCATTCCCATGACGGACACTTCCAACACATGGCTGAGCAAAGTCTACCCAGAGAATTGGCATATTGTTATATATAAACAGCATTCCTCAGACACATAATTGAGATCTTGAGATGGATGCAGTGGTTATCGAATTAGCGAGAGATTTCAAGAACAACTGCACTCTATAGTTTGGTCTACAGCAACCCATAGTTTATTGTGCCATGAAAAGGTTTACACACGACTTCAGTTTTTGCATAATTTGTTGCAACATAAAATATAATGCAGAGAGGCATCTGTTTTTTGTGCATGACAAAACTGATCAAGAAGTACAGTCCATTTACTTGCCCTTTTTTTTTTTTTTTTTTGGTACTTTCAACTGCATCTTTTGGTCTTTGTCCACCTGGAGGAGAAGACTATAATATGTGGTTGAAAGTTGTGGAAAATTTAAGTAAATGGAATTTAAGTGATTTTTTTTCTCTTGTTTTTTTTTTTTTTTTTATAAACAATTGTTTCCAAGGTCAAGAATGAACTGCTGCACTCAATGTGAAAATCATTTTCTTGTTGTCAAAACTGATTGCAAGTTAGGTTAATCAAATAAAATTAAATAGAAAAACCAAATGACTTTAGTTAAATTAAATAAGTAATTTCCTCCAGATCAGTGTTGTCATTAGGATGTTGCTAATGAGGCTAAAAAAAAAAAGAAAACCTTAGTTGTCAGAGATTTACAGACAGAATATTTTCATTGGATATATTTCTACACAATTAATTCTTTAATGTACATCTTCATTTCCTCCATCTCCAATAGGTGGACGGCATCCTGAAGGCAGTCCTGCGCGACGAGATAATCGCCTGGCACAAGAAGACCCAAGAGGACACGTCCATGCCGCTGTCCCCGGCCGGCCAACCCGAGAACATGGACTCCCAGCAGTTGGTGTCGTTGGTCCAGAAGGCTGTCACGGCCATCATGACGCGCCTCCACAACCTGGCTCAGTTCGAGGGAGGAGAGAGCAAAGTCAACACCCTGGTGGCTGCAGCAAACAGCCTGGACAATCTGTGCCGCATGGACCCTGCCTGGCATCCCTGGCTCTGAGAGGCCCCGAGAGGAAACGATGATGTCACACAGCGGGGGGAGAGCGAGAGGGACGGGTTGATATGCAGGGCAAGAAAAGACGTTTTTGTTTACTTTTATTACGTCTCTGACAAACACAGACAAGGGTTGTTAAATGTGTTACGCTTCACTGTAACAGAAACCCGCGGGACTCCTTTTCTGTTGATCAACGTGCTCTGAACCAGTTTGCTAAGTGGAATCAAGTGGAAACAAAGGCCCCGAGTGTCGCCGCGGCAGCCAGTATTCTTAATAGTTACATCTGGACTGATGGAACCTTTTTATGAAAACACAATTTCTCCTTCAACTTATATTTATTTTTCTAACTAAACGACAGGGACTCTTATGTCTGATGCCAGTTGCCCCGTCTCCAGTGTGACAAGGAGACGGTGCAAGTATTTGTGTAGGTATCATAATGAGCCACTCACTCAAGTTTATTGGAATTCTTTTTTTTATTTAAGAGATGGGAAAATCTTCTGTTGTTTGCTTTAGCTGTGTCTTTTGCTGCATCAAACTCTTACGATTTTTTCACTTTGACCCCCCCCAACCCCCAAAAAAGTATCCATTTGTCCTCTTAAAGGTGTATGTGTATTAAAACTGAAAAATGTGTAGCTTCTTTTCTATCCCTGCCGAATGAAGAATGTTGTGGTTCTGTGAAAAACATGATGCTCTTTAATTTTCTTTTCTTTTTTTTTTTACACACTGCCTGAACTGTAACATGTGGGACTATTCCAAAAGCCATTTTACTGAACATTTGTTTTGTCTTTCCATCACTCCTGTTGTCATGTAACAAAGTAAAACTACTGTGCGAATAGACAGCGTAATAAGCTAGAACAGCTGTAATGCAAATATGTCATTCCCACACTGGCTGTGTATGCATATTCCTCCCCTTTTTGTAAAGGTACAAAGCCTTTTACAACAGAAGGATTATCTCTTGCTTTGTAAATAAGCATTTTGTTTTAATAAAATGCTCCTTTTTTTAAAATACAGACGCTGTGTCGAGTCGTTTGCAGTAACCTGCTGAGTCTTTCTTTACTCTGCATATTCGGACAATTTCCACCTATGAATCTCTAAAATGAGTTTCAGCGCTACTCTCAATTACCATAAAACAAAGCTGACATTACTTTTCTTTCTGACTTGTTTTTTTTTACCAGTTGTAAAACCGCAATAATAACCAGTAATCCCCATCTGCGCCGCACATCTACTGCATCACTGTCACAGCCATAATCACCCTGAAGGACGCACTCTTGGATATTATTGCGGTAATAACTCACGCAGCGAAATGACTCCAGACGAACCGTTCTCTGACGTTAAAAAGTCTATTGCCATCATCCTTGTGGTTCACAGTCAGTAGACATTTATGGAGAGGCATTTCAGCGCAGCAGTGTTGAATCAAAAGTGCCGCCGCGTCTCGTGGAGGTGCAATAACCTTGTGGTCATTCCCTCCCTCTGGTTAGAAAGTCCTGCGGAGGTGTGTTGAGGCGTTTCTCTCCTCCCCCGGTGCTTGATTAATGCGTGCCAGTAGATCTCCGAGTGGGCTGGCCTCGCTTGACTTATACACACTGTCAGCCAGCTCGCCTGCACTCATAAACAAAGGTTATATCTCTGTTCGTCTCTATACAATCCACATACACAGCCTCTGCCTCTCAACATGTTTACACACTGTCTAACAATTCTCTTCCTCTGATCCACACACAAATGTGTCAGCAGCTGGCAGTTTCTAGCATTAACCTCCTCGTTTCATGAATTCTCTAGTACTTTTTTTTTCTTGTGTTCTCTTGCCAAGCGTCTACATTTGCTTGTGTTTTCAAGAGGCTTTCTTTTAGGTGCACGTCAAAGAAATAACTGATTTGCAAATGCTTGTCAGACTTGTGTTTTTTTCCCATGTCTTGTTTCATTGCACCATGAATGAAAATGTTTACAAGAGAATTCAAGTTGTTGTTTCCTGAAAAGAAGAGTCACGTCAGATTACAACATCTGCGTCATTTTAGTGCTTTTAACATTAGGGTTACTGAAGGGCACTCAGACCATGCTGTGAGAGGAAAAAAGGAGCAGTGTCCACATGCTGCATTGAAACTGCCCAAACTAATTAGGACGGAGATTAGGCAATTTTTCTTTAGGCAAATGGGCGGCATGACAAAAGACGAGGTGTATGCGCAGAATTGATAACATCCTGTTAACTGCATAGTCAAGTGACCCCCTAGTTATGTCTTAAGTAGTAAAAAGATTATAGAAGTCAGAGAAATTTGAACATAGCACATTTTAAATATTTACCTGAGTCATCTTGGACCATCTTACTCCTGTGCCCAACTTCTTAAGTACAAAACACGGTGAGCTGTGGCTGATGTCCTTTTTGTCAGTATATGGGCTTCAAAGGGCCAATGTGTAGTATTTTAGGGGATCTTTTGGTTTTCAATGCACTTTATGCACGGCAGCCATATTGACATGAAATAATATGGTAAACACAGGTGCTGCAAATGACACTAATGCACGACGGCAGCATCCTGACTCTGTTTGACCTCAGTGGAACAGAACCTTAATTAATATCATTGGTGACACCTGTGTTTATTCCACTCTGTCATGTCAATATGGCTGCTGTGCATAAGGTCTGTTGGTTTCAATGTGCATCTTCACCAGTAGATGCACCTAAATCCCACACACCGGTTCTTTAAACAAAGTAATGGACAAAAAACAAGTTTGATCTGATGATGACCCTAAATGAAAAGCTAAATAATCCTCAAAGTCAATTCTGAGCAATATCTGGGGAACATAAATGTCTGCACTAAATTTTGTTCTAGCTGTACAAACATTATGGGAATCCATCCAATAGGGTTAGGGTTTGGGTTAGATATTTAAGTCTGGACCAAAGTGGTAGACTTTCAGACTGAGAGAACAACACACTGTCATCCACAGAGGGGTGATACGGAATCTGCTGGATTTTTTCATTTTGGGGTCAAAATGTCACAATTTTTCAGGCTGATAAAGTTTTGGGGAGCTTTAGTCCAGTTTGTTCATACTCTCAATTTTCCCGTCACTGAACCAGTAATCCTGCACATGGCCTAAACATAGCACACCACCACCTTTCCACACCCAACAAACCATAACTTCACAATGACTTCTTTTAATTGCTATATTTACTGAAATTGAGATGTGGAGAACTTTGTGACCCTTTGTGGCTGAACGATTTCTCATTTCTGGTGCCTTCCAACAAAACGAAAACGCTCTGCAAGTTAATTATCATGTCCCCGACTCGGCTGACCAGCTCGTTCCTGGATGGACGCATCACCTCCCCTGCACATTCACACTGGTATCAGCAGAAGCCAGGCCGACCCCTTGACCTGGAACCAGAAACAAGAAATAATAGTCATGTGAAGTGCGAGGCCAAAGCATGATGGAGGGATTTAGCTCCTCAGAGACCGACACACACACCTGGTGTGTTTTGTTCAGATTCCTTTCTGAGCGATTGTGTTTGAAGTTCTGGGTGCCCTCTGTTGGGACAGACATCCATTTCACGCCCCAGGTGTCTGTTCCGATTTGAGAGAGATTAGGTGAAATATGAAATCCACAACAGCAGAACACACACACACACACCCACACACACACATATGCAGGCCCTCGTCCGAAGATGTGTCATAGCTTTCCATTTGGGATCTTTTCTTGGCATCTTGTGACTGCAGACAGATATCACACGAGCAGAGGTGTCGGCTACAGAGACCCCACCTCTGCCTCCTTGTCTTTCCCCCGCTCTCCCTGCCTGATATGAGCGAAGTGGAGGCGAGGGCTTCTCCACCGCCGCCACCCCCACATCTACCCTCCACCTCCCTCACACCTCCCTTCGGTGGTGTGAGAGAGGAGTGGAGGTGATTGATGTGCTCCGGTGGGAGTGGAGGTGTAGAGCCTGGATCATCATCAGCCCTGGCACAGAGCAGAGATCTCAGAGGACACACCAAAGCAGGAATAGATCCTGGCAGGGCCGGATGATGAAATCTTCCCCCTCCAATGATGCTCATCCCTGCGGAGGATGGCCCGGGGGTGGTGAGGAGGAAGGGCTTAAGGGAGGAGTGGAGGAGGGAGACTTTTTCAGAAGCTGTCTGTTTGCTTTATGTGGCGACTAAGCTGTCATATTTCTCAAGAGGCGCATTTGGATACAGTGTAATAAGAACTTACAGTAGACACGCACACAGTTCTGAGAGGAAAGAAAACAGAGGTGAAAAAGTACTTTTACCAGCAGCCTAATCCACTTTTCTGCTCTCTTCACAATTCATCATTCAAGACCAGGATGCCACCAACTCTTTGTCTGTTTTCACAGCCAGCATCCAATTATATATCACATTGTATCAGGCGTTTTAGCGCAGTAGGGGGAGACGCTTCTTTGTGTTTTCATGTAAACAAACAGTATTAATCAAATAACGATTGTGTGTTGATCTCTAGTCTGGGAAGCGGCACATCTCATATCTAGCAGCTGAGGATTTGTTTTGTTACTCAGTGAAGGAGCTCCATTAGGACTTCTAATGGCATTTCCACTCAGAGGAGTTGAGCTCATTAGTTTGGTGTCTAAAATCTGCCATTATGATTTTAATTGCCCAAGCTGTACACAGCAGTATGGGAAGCAATCAAAGTCACTTTTTTTTTTTTTTTTTTTCATTTTTTCTTTTTCTTCTCGGCGAGAGTGATGCAGCAGCACATCAACAACTCGCATGCTGATTTAAATATGTACTGATGCACTTTGTATAGAAGGACAGCGCAGGGGTTTGGAGTGAAAAGGGCTTCAGTGACAATTTCAAAACTTTAAATGACTTCTTATTCAGTTCAAACTATAATGGAGCCTGTTTCTTTTTACTGAGAAAAACTTATTCTCTGTAAAACTGTGAGTAGTATTTACCCAATTGAGCTTATCACATATACTGTATTTCCAATGTATTTCTACTATCAAACAAGGCATCCATCACGAGCAAGCACTTTGAAGAATACACTGTGCCTTTTAAGCATATTTCCTAAAATGTCAAACTACTATTTTAACATGTTTTATTGGTCAGAGGCATCTTCATTAGCACGCCAAGTAAACCTACTGCAGTAGTCATCGTTACATAATGAAAATGATGTAGCTTCTTACACCCTGTCTCAAAGACCACACTTTGAATCGTTTTGTCTTTTTATTCATTTCCAAACACGTTCACACTCCACTTGTACAGAGGATTTTGAGGACTTATAGTCACATCTGGGTGAATCTGCTCAGGGTACTTGGCAGACTTCTTTTCTGTGGGCCCTATTTTGAAGTTCATTAACCTCAACTCTTTAAAAAAATTGTATTTAAACCATGCAAATTCTTAGACTCCTCCAAAAGACAGGTTGAAAAGACGGGTAATAATGCGTGTCCTAACTTGAGGTCTATTGACACTGAACTGAAGCGGTGTGCTGTAATCCCAAACAAATATTAAATCAAATTACCGCTAACCATCTGTCATAATGGTGCTTTTGGCGCAGTGGCCCACTTTGCCAAGAAGGTAATCCAGCCCTGCTTAAAGAGTTGTGAGTGAGAGGAGCTATTTTGGGCGCCCCTGTCTGGGCATTTAAAGTCCCATTCATTTTTCCCACAGGCGTTAAGTCAGGGCTCTTTATGGTTTGAATGAAACTTTGCCACCTAAATCATCAGAACAAAAGATTATAACATGTATGTAAAAGGTCATAGGTACAAGCTTGTGTACATAAAAACTCCCAAAGTGCATTTCTGTGAGAAACATCACCTGCTTCTCAATTGTGAATGAATTATGATGGCACTATTGTGCCGGAATGACAGACAAAACACAGAGAGAAATGATTGAAATAATTAAAACTCATGCAACTCTGATGTTTCTATACTGAATAACATTGGGAATATCGTTAAGAGAAAAAAATGAGTGCAGAATGGGGAAAAACACTGCCAGGACCAGTATCGTAACTACACTGATGATGTCATCACACACTTAAACTGAACTGCGGATGAAACGGTAACAATGACACAGTTCTCCTTCGTTGTTGTTTATTGCCAGTTGGCAACATCAGCAGTACTGGAGTGTGGAGCAGCAGAGTGTGATTAATTATGGAGTACTCTTGGCTCTGAATACCGTGCTGAAGTGGTATTAGTGTAAGTGTGCATGAAGTGTTGGTTAAGGGTATTTTATGCAGGCATATTTTAAACACGGGACACACACTCACTGAGAGTACATTGTTTTGTATCCAAGCTTACTGTACAAATGAACAAGCGAAACTCAAGTAATTGCTCTATTTAGTTAAAATTGGACCAGTGGTTCTCTTACAGTTTAACATAGGGTTACAGGTGAACAGAGAGAAGGTAGGACTCTTTGGAGTAGAACAACAATAAATTGAGCTAACAGCACTGGATAGAAATAAATAAAATATTACTGGTTCTGTGCTAAAAATGAGCGTTTTCAAGCTTTGCAGTTGTTCCTTCAAATGTACTTAAGGTAACATTGTCCACTTTTCAGTTTCTCTTAACTAGGGTCTGAGCCTATTTCCTGCTTAAATCAAACGTTGTTCTAATCACACGAGTGGCTGGCTGGCTGAGTGGTGTCCACATGATTCCCGATGTCAAATGGTATTTAGCACATCACAGTGCTTCAGAAATCGATCCTTGTGCGGTAGGGCTTGGTGCGAACCTCTCTGCTCCTGCTGCACACATTGATTCGGCGCTATACGTATCTGGAAATGTGCTGGCCGCTGTCAATGTAACTGCATGAAGGGAACAAGGAGGCTCTCCAACCTGCAAGTGAGTTTCCAATGATGGATATCAGATTTGGAGGAACAAGGAGGTCAGTCCGAGGGGTATCTAATTATGTTTCACCTCACATGACTCTTGGGATCAGTATGAGGTGGAGTGGCTTCAAAGTACACAACAAGTAAAGTAAACAAGTACTTGGCTTTTAAACACTACTAAGTTGCTGCAGAAGATTTTCTTACTACATGATATGACAGACTGCACCGTTACTAGATATACTTAGACACAACAGTGCTAGTAGTAACAATGGCATGCTACGTATAAAGGAATTCATCCTGAGGCTACAAACTTCACCAAGATTCATGACAATCCATCCAATAGTCATCGAGATATTTCACTTTAAACCACAAATGTCAATCTCATGGTGAAAGATGTATTGCTTTGCTTCCATTCAGGAATCAATTTTTAACGTAGAAATCCACAGATGTGCTTGTCTCCAGGATACAAGCTCATATCTGACTCATGACCACACTCACATTATAGTTTTCCCATTAGCTTTTATGGCAATGAGCAGTGTTGTAATAAAATTTTAACTTCACTCAATGGGTACTTTTCACACAAATTCTCCTGCATCGACTTAAAAAAAAAATTACTGAGGTATCTTTCCTAGGCGATGAGATAAATTTCATAGCTTTTTGAGTCAAGTGAAAAAAGTAATACAGAGAATATATCATATACGCCAGCAGGAATAAGTCAGCGAAACCAGTTTTATTTGAAGAAAATTCCACACCCTGATACTCTTACTGTTATGATCAATCCATTCCAGGAGTTATTTTCTGATGAAGTGTTGTAATATACTTTTGGGTGGACCGATTTTTTTCCCCAGCCTGCCTTATCTGTTTCTTCTCAAGTTAGAGATTTCCCACCTTTCCTCGAATCTCTTTCAACAACAACCTCACCATACCGGAACATGTTACACTGGCTGGCCTACGTTTTCATACAGTGTCATGCAAGAAAAGCAGCAGTGAAGGTGATAGGAAGTAAAAGCAAAATTGTGTTTTTTAGAGAAAAATGAAGTTGTACTTATTAAAAAGCAGCCTGACTGTAGCTAATACTGCATTATATGGTTTCACAGTTTCAGTGCCCTTAACAAGTTGCCGCGCTCACCTGGTGTCTAAGTCATTTCTTATTAGACATGTCAAATGAGAAGCAGCAGGCCGGGAGTCAGGAAGTTCTGCTGCGGTCGATTGGGAACACTGTTGGTGGGGAAATTGGCAGCACTGTTTCTTGAGTAATGGATTTTTCTCCCTGTATGACTGTTGAGTATTGGCAACAACATCATGACGTTATATGATTATGAAGCTGTGATGCCAAACGTTGACTTGTCCCACTGATACATATAATATAAGCACTCAGGTTTAGCCACACAAACAGCTGCAAGGATGGTAACGTCGGTCTGTTGGCCCACCGCTTTGTTGCAATCTGAAATATCTCAATGGCTACTGGATGGACATTACATTATATTTGTACAGGCATTTATTGTCCCCAATAGATGAATACTAATGACATTAGTGATCTCCTGACATTTTTGGGTGACATTTAAGTGACATTTCTCAACAACTATGAGGTGATTGAATGGCTGTGAAATCTGGAGAAGGTCCCAAAGAGGATGAATCTGAGAAAACTTCATTGACTTTTCATCCAGTCAAATTTTCCACTTGTCTACACTGTAAATTGTAATAGTAAACTTTACTTAAAAAAAGTTAGGAAACCGATTGCCTCAAAATCTCCAAGTAAAGT
>JBCAUF010000062.1:7552197-7570523 GCA_038406115.1 Haemulon aurolineatum | reverse complement strand
AAAAGAAAAATGTGGTCCTTCATATTAAAGCAAAAAGTGGCTACAAACCACTCAAGGTTTTCCGTGGCAGCATTGTATAGAGTGGTAGATAGCAGACAGATAGTGTAGATAGTATGTCAATTCAATGTTCAGTCATATGAGTACAGTATATTATTGGACTGATGGTAGTGACCTTTTAAGGGTTTCTCTGCACATAATGCAGCTCAACGGGAAATGAATGGACTTTCAGTGACAAGGTGACCATGTTGCCCACTGCGTGAACACATGGTAGACTATGTATAGGTGCAGTGTGTCAGGGTAGTGTCGTGTGGACAAGTATAGGTCTAACAAGCAGGGATGGCGGCAGCTCTGGGGTAGTAGAATGCACAGTCGAGCCCTCGGGTGCTGTTGTTGGTTTAATTCAGTCAAACAGTGGCGATGCCAGTTTGATCGTTTGTGACATGGTCACCTCATCCAAGTCAAACCCAGTTTCTGAATACAGTAACAGCACACAAATAACCTGTATAGTGCTATAAAATATTTTTTATCTCTAACAAAAACAACAGCAACAAAAAATCTTAAATGTAGATATTAAATTCCAACTGAAATTGGTGTATGGTAAAATTAACAGTACTGCAGCTATTCTGCATAATTTTCCACTTGAAATAATCCAAAAATGATAAAATAAGTTTGGATAAATTTGAAGAAAAAGCTTTATTTAATCTTGAAGCTTTGGCATTTCACAAAGTCAGCAGTTGACTGCCCAAAGACTCGTTCTTCTATGGTACTCTGTTAACTGGAGCATGTAAAAGAACAAACAGCCTACCTGGCAGGTAGTCAGCACTTACAACAGCTCTTACAGTATAACTTATTTCCCCTTCCCTAAAACACCCATATGTACTCAATACTTCAAAATACTTGGGTTGCAATCCATTTGTCCTTTCATCTAAAAATACCTATAGGTACTCAGTATTTAACAAAAGTATTTCCAATGTAATTTATTTCTGCTTTCTCTTGCTCGTGCTAGTATGTTTTTATGTACTTGTTCCTACTATAAAATTACTCCATATGTAAGAGGAATTGCATGGTAAATGTTTGGTAATTACAATGTAAGTCATGAGCTCTATTATATAGTGTTACCTTATCATTTGATCACTTCAATTTGATAGTGAATATTGACAACTGGGACATGTTAGTGTTTCACAGAGGAAGGGTGCATTCGGAAAAACAGATAAACACCATTCTTAAAATGAATAAACAATGTGTAAACCAACATCAATTTGATTGATATTCCCCAGAGTGGACAAACCCCCCCACAATTTGTGGAAAGAGAAAAATTCAGTGGAATACTTCCTTATCAGAACAACCCAATCCCAGTTTGATGATATTCCCTGGAGTGCACAAAAAACATGAATGAGGAAAATGAATAAAACAGAGATATCTTTTTTTGCAAATGAACCCTTCAGATTTTTCTTGAGACACCAAGCTTGAAAACGTGGCAAGCCCGGACAAACCTGGCCATCTGGTCGCTATATGATAAGTTTGTTTTCCACTCAAAGGATAAGCTAGCAAAACAGACTAACTAGCTTCTGTTTGCCAACATTAGCACTGATTCCCATGAGCTGTTGCTTTTGGTTTGTTTTATTTTAACACCTGCTGAGTCATTGGCTGCTCCAGCTCACTCAGTGCTACAGAAAGTCTGCTGTAGCTTAGCTCATGTTAGCTCTTCAGACCCTCAATACTCTCGGTTATGATTAATCCTGTGAACCTCAGCCCTCCATACGTTATGTGATTAGAATCACGACACGGACTAATTGTTGGTGGCTGAGGTCAGTTCCCCCCTCTTCACTCTGAAGAGCTTTGAGCATTCACGATAAAGCGCTTAATGTAATCCAGTATTATTATTATAATGCACGGAGTAATGTGCAGTGCTCAAAACAAAGGTGCAGCTGGCAAACCTGCTGTGTCTGCTGGAATTGACGTGATAATATGAAGCATTTTCTGTCTCTGCCCGCACAGATATTTCATATATCAAATAACACTACCTCTGTACTAAAAACACATACGAAGGGGTCTACAGGGAGCGTTATGAATAAATAAAACTTCGTTTTAGTATGTACAGTTTTACAAATTTTGTTCAAGTCAAAACAAACTGATCATTTTGATTCCTGTTGGACAAATTCATTCTCCGCAGACAGTTTTTTCACCTCAAGGACAATATGCCATGGCCTTCCTATTGACTTTTTTTCACAGTATAGATAGTACTATTAATGGCATTATCCCTCTGTGACAATTCTTCATAGACTCCTGTCAGCACATTGTGTGAGAGAGGAGAAAGTAAGAGATTGTTTGTCCTCAAGTGCGACTCACAACCTGCTAAGTGAAGGACGGCAGCACATTCAGTATACACGACACTGCTGCAAATGTAGTGATTGAATGTGACTGAAGTTTAGACTGACATCTTTGCGTATGTACTTACATTTATGCAAATTATCGGACGTATAGAAATGCTTAAATAGGATTTCTGTCTATGTGGGAAATTGTCTGACAAATTATCCTCTGGGGACCAATTTGCAATCAGCGCTCATATTAACACTGCGAGGCGGATGCTCCTCAATGATGGTGTCAGTGATGATGATAGCCACATAGTGAGACATGCTAGAACCATTCATCTCTGTCTCTATTGTCAGTCATAATGAAGTTATACTCTTTATTGTAACCGTGGAGATTGAGAAACATCAAAGATCTTCTCAACTCGAGATGAATATATTCATTCCTTCCCTCTCAATCTGCTCCCTTTCTCTCTTGGCAGTTCCTCTCTGTTCTGCTCCTCTTTCAGGCGTAAATCTCTTTGCAGTCGCTCTCTGCTTCCTAACGTTGCCATTTTTCCCCCCGTCCTAAAATTCGCTATTTGGGATTTCTTGAACAAATCCCTCTTTCCCATCAAAGACCTTCCTCTTCGTTGTTTCTCTTTTCAAGACTAAATCAATACGTGGACACAGCAGGAGGTGAGGAACCAACCACCGGCAGCAGCAGACAAAACTATTTGTATCCCTTAATTCAACTAAGAGGTCATCGGACTGGAGGCTTGATTTTTCATGCTCTGGACAAACAAACCGATCACTTTAAAGGCTAGCTTGACAGACAGGGCTGCTGTTGATCAAAAGGCCTCATTAACATTTCAATCTGCCACTGCCCAGATAAGACAACGACGGCCATTTTGAGATGGGCGCCGTCTGTCAGACGGGCTGGGTGGCTAATAATGATGGTGATATTTCATGTATGTTATCGCAATCTCCATGCGTCTATCTTTCAAATAACAGATGCCACGGGCTTAATGTGTCCACCCTCCATTTTAATGAAAACATCGGTTACCGTGGGTCTTGTGATTTGCAAACAGACTTTCTGCAAATTCATAAGATAAATTGAGTAATCACTGCTTTGAAGTGAAGGTGGAAATGCAAACATTAGGTTTGGTTGGGTTAGGTTTGAGGAGTCTGTAAATTGATTCATCAGTGCGCAGCAGCCCTGTGACTTCTATCCTGAGAGGCAATAATCCACATTCTGTGATTAAAACCACGGTACAGAGTTTTTCACTGAGAGATTTCCACTTGACAAGATCATGACAAAAACAATGTGGTCATCTCAACAAGAGATCACTTCTATTTCATCCTCTGTGGCTGTTTATTAAGTTCAGAAGCATGCGAAGAGGCACGATCATGTAGAGCATCCCTCCAGCAGCTGGTGGAGCATGCTGACACCGAGATCAAATGGGTTACAGAGTCTCTTGCCCTTTCAACAACAGATCACGCCCTCGTAATTGCGAGGACAGACAGGAGGCATGTCATAAATGGCAAAAGAGAGAGAGAGAGAGAGAGAGAGAGGAAGATGGAGGAGAGAGGAGGAAACAGAGGAGAGAGCGAGACATGGGGAGAGACAATATGAAGAAAAAAATAAAAGAGGCAGGGAGATGAAAAAAAAACAAACTAGAAAACTGAATGTGCCGGACTGGACAAATCTCAACAACTCAGCCCTGTGAGTAATACACATATGATTTCACCTACATGTCGACCAAGAGAATTATGATTGCTGTTTTCTCAAGGCCAGGCTCTGCTGCGAGCGTGTGTGCACATGCTCGACTTGCGCTGCCTGACTAAAATAAACGGGTCCAAGTCTCTCTAGACACAACAAGAGCAGGCTGAGGAGGGCTGCGTGATGTACGGGAAACTGGATTGCAACTCAACTGGTCCTACTAGTCAGTGTCAGCTTCAAGCAACAAGGAAACACTTAAGAAAATGAGAAAAGGGGTGACACCTGCTCAATCTGTTATGTTGTAGAATGTGTTCCTGCATACAGTCATTTAGCTGTACCTAAAAGAACCAACAAGTTAGTCTTGTTTTGCCCCGTATAGAATAAAATGACCTGATGGAGGTCGATAGGGGTTGTTGATCAATATCAGTGACTCAATGATTGCTCAACCACGGAGGCTAAAAAGCCTTTTTCTCCAGGAAAAAAGCAAAGCAGAGCAGTGTTAACATGCCCGTTTTGTGCATGGTGATACATCAACCCCCTAATCAACATTTAAAAAATTTTACTCCGCTCCTTTCTGCAGCCTCTGTCGATTTTGCTGGAATTCCTGCTGGTGGCACCATTACAAGCCATTATAACAGTTTGGGCATCAATACGACAATTATCAAGAATATTATTGAATGTATTTTAGATTGCTCTTCCATATTAATGTAAATCCTTTCATTCGCATGTTGACAGTTTTGGTGATAGAGGAAAATACTGAAAATTTACTGTTCCATATGTGCTTCTTTTTTAATGCATCCAGAATATCACGATGGGGTATCAATGGTTTCTTACATCCTTAGTATCCAACTTATATCTGAACATGTTCAACATGTTCACTCGCCATGTAGCTGCATATATGCTGAAAGATGTTTGATGAAGACAATTTAATTGGTTTAGTTTTGGATGGGTACACTCTAAGTTATTGCGCTTTTCAAAATCTAGTTTTAACCAATCCCCATAAACACATCAAAACCTGGAATTGGTCTTGATTGCCCCCACTCACCACACAATCACTGAAATCAGTCCAATCAGGCCAGTGTGCAGCGGCTAAGCAGGAAAGCCTGCATTTAGTGGGTTTTTCTCATTTCAATTACAGGAGCTGCTGTGGTAAAGTCTCAGCCATCAAATTCATTCAATATAAGTAATTTTCAAATGTGTGTGTGGGTTGGCTGCCATGCTCACATGCACACATAACCAGCCGCATCTTTATGCACTTGCATATCATACTGATATATTCAGGAGACCGATTCAGCGAGATGCTAAGAAATCGACATGTATTTCAGCATGTCAGTGTTTTATTGATCTCTGCAGTGTTGCATTTCATGCTAAAGGCAGGACTGTGGATAAACCAGGCAGCTGAATGGTATTACTGTATGTAGGTGTTGGTGGGGGCGCAGGTATCAGAAAGGAAAACTGGTTCATTACATTAATTATTACATAACTATTGCTATTCAGTCCACCTTTGAAGGTGCCTTTAAATGTATTCCATAGTACTTAATAGGTTTAGAAATTGCAAGTGAGGTTTAACAGGCAACAGCCAACAGTATTTATACAGACCATCAACAGCTACTTGGGGTGGGCTGGGCATCCTTATACTGTGGTCCCGGGCTTCATATACCCTCCAACTCTAAAATAAACCCATCTGATTACTGAATGTAGGTTTAACAGTGGCAAACGTTAGCCTATAAGAACTGAGAGTGCACGCTGCCAATGAACTGCCAGTAAAAGTAGTACAAGTAAACAAGCGTCAGAGAAACATTATCTAACATGAGTCATCACAAGGTAGCCTTCCTGGCAAAGTGTGGCTGTCAGGAGAAAACTCCCCGGTATAATGAAGTGTCCAGTTCAGGTTCAACTTTTAATTTTTGACAGAATGTGCATATCTCTATTTTCCACTTAATATTCTTTAAATGTAGATTTTATATATGTATGCTTGTGTGAATTTCAGAGGTGAACAGTGTTCAGAGGCTTCTGTGTGTTTGTGGGGCTTAGAGGCGATTGGACGCATCAACTAAATCAGCTCCTGTCCTTCCCATTTTCCCAATCAATCCCACTTTGGATACTGCAGCAGCCCTCCAGATATTTCCCCTGGCTGGGGATCAATAGTGGGATTGAATGATTGAAGACTACTAATCCAATTTACTTTTTTTTTTTTTTTTTTTTACCCCCATTTGACCACAACGATTCAGAGGCCTTGAATTGTTTTCCCTTGTGTTCTTTAATTTAAAGGGGACTAAATGACAGATAGAGACAGAGGGTATTAGTGTCTTAGGGCTTGATTGTGATCACTGGCCACAGAGTACATCTACGCTTCGTTTGAATTTGTCATTGTGCACAGACTCCGCCTTTCAGTGGTAGCAAGCGGCATCCATTTAGGTGAGTGCTGTTGCAAATCAGATGGCTCAGCGCAGCAACCATTGCTCTGAGATACGCTGGACGCTGTGGGCACTTCCTTTGAATTCGAGGTTCTTTGAAAGTCTGGGACACAGGACGCAACAGGGCCCTGACTCTATTATTTTCAACAAACAAGCTGCAAATATGAGCCCTGCCGAGAGCCATTTCAGCCATATCTCTATTTTTGGGTGATTGTAAGAGTGGTCAATATCTGTGGTGGAGATACCTTTGTCTCAGTTGCAGCCCTCTTGGACCACTTGGGATTCAAAAGAAGGGAGTGTATCTGTCCCTCCTTGCACTGCACAGGCTTGAAGGCCCTGGTGGCTCACAGTAACCCATCAGAACCACCTTCGCCTCAACCTTTCGCATTTTAGTGTTCCGGTTGCGTCTTGTTGGCCGAGAACCACTGGTGGAAGGAAATGAGATGCGGCGGGAGGCCTGAGAGAAAGCTTTTTACCGGTTTAAGATCAGCCACAGGTATTAATCTGCTCTCAGGGCCCAAACAAAGCTCCGGCAAAAAGCCCAGGCAGGCAGGTGGGAGCTCAGACAACAGGGAATCAGATAGAGGGAAATCATTGAGATATAGCGAGGCACTGTAATCTGGGAGGAACAGAAAACTAAGGCTTTAATGTTTGCTTTGTGTTCAGAGGCAAAATTAGTGCCGGAATGTGTTACCATTTGATGTTGGAATAAAGGATGTGGCAATGCTAAAGCTGAATTCATATTTATTATGTGCTCACAATGCTCCCTCAAGTTCTGGCATTACACTCATCACGTCTATCTCTTAGCTCCATCTCAGCCTACGCTCAGTCTGCACCTTTAATCCCACCTCTATCCCCTCCCTCATAGCCTCCTGTATCTCACATACTTCACATGTTTTCTGCTTTTTCTTTCTTTTGGGCAACCGCTGGCAGGTGGAAGAAAAAAAAAAACAAACCTCGCTGCCTTTTTCTCCTCCTCTGGCGTTTCGAGTTCGTCATCAGTCTAATGCAATCAAGGCCAGCCACCTGCCCTGGCCACGGCAAACTGCCACCTATTACAACAGCGCTTTTGTCTTTTACGCACAAAGACACAGAGCCTCTGTTTTGAGAAGTGGAAGGAATGAGAGACGTCGGGGATGGAAGGTGGAGAGACAGAAACTGAATCCAGTGCAGGTTTTTGCGTGGCTTTTATGTTGAACCAAATGGGATTAGGTGAAACACACACATTATGAGCACAATTAATTCACTGGAGTTTCCTTTCAAAGCTCTTTTACGTTGTGCTGTTGTCACGTGAAAACCCCTCCTATGTTTGAAATTCAATTGAGGGATTACATGGTTCTTTATAGGTTTAGAGAACTCGACACCCTCTGGCATATGAAGCCATTTCAAAGAGAAAATGAACGTTATCACGTTGAGGAATTAACATTCTTTACATTCAAAGTTTTCACTTGACAAATGACGCGCCGGGCGGGTTAATAGGACGGAGCCAAAGGTGTGTTCCTGAGTGTGTTGATCTATTAAGGGTAACAGCTCAATATCTACAGCATGAGCAGGAGGAGCTTTAGTCACTGCGGTCTTGAGGGAAATAAGACAGGAACGGTTTTGTGTAAAGCTAAATCAATACGACCTTTGAATGGCAAAAACACAGACGGCCGAGGTCTTGCGTGCACTGTCCGCTGGATAGTGTTAGCAATAATAGTGCCTGATGTATATGTTTTATGAGGCAATAATACTTCAAGGTTTGTCGTATTTTACGCCAACTGATCATATCCTCCACTGCTTATATGGCAGCAGGTGTCATAAAGCAAAATAGTGTAAGCTGCGGTATAAAATCACAAGAACAATAAAATTCTGGATGCACAGAGCACAGATATACTGTAAAGGCATGCATGTTTCATGGCTCATATCACCCAGCTTTGGGTAGTACATTGGAACAACGTCCTTACCCTGAATGGTGTCAATTTTTAATACTCTTGCTGTCCCTAATGGATTTGCATGGTGAGACTATTTCTGTGAAAGAAAAGAGAGAAAAAAAAAGAAATCTGTTTGCTCGCCAAGGTTGAGAAACGGATGAGGGTCAGACTTTATCGCAATTTGCCCCGACATTCGATAAGGAAAGTTGAGGAGAAACAGCCGCCCTTCTTTCACTCACTCCTTCCTTCAATAAAGCACCCATTGAGGGGAGGAAAACAGCAGATGCGTCTTTTCTTTTTACCCTGAGGGGAAAGTACCTCACATCGAGGCTATCGCTGAAAGGTCAAGGCTCTCCGAATCTCATGGAAACTCCATTCAGGATACACACTTCCCGTGCCACGCCGGGCTCCGTCCAGCTATCATCTCTCTTGCAATAACATTTCCGCGACCCGGTGGGTGGGATATGAGCTCCAGAGGTGTAGAGAATGTCAGAACAACGCTTTGACCTTTTGATCGTCGTGAATATAGATGGCCATCTAACACTCCGCTGCTGTCAGAAATGCAACCTGTGTCTTTCGCATTTGCAGCGCCCTTTTGCTCTGTCACCACTCTGTGTGTCTTTTCTTAACCAATTTCAACATTTAATATTATTATTCATGTAGCGCCTTTGAAAATGTTGATTACAAAGTGCCTTACCAAACAAAAGCAGCAACAGGGTTAAAGGAGAATTTTAATCAAAACTAGGGAGCGAACATCCACCAACACTGATGCCTTTTCCATTTTACTGTCATTTAAATCATATCTTAAAAATGTTCAAATCAAACCTTGGAGTAGTTTTCATGACTTAAACTGACAAATTGAATAAATACCAGTTCTGCATCAACAAATATGTTTCTATAGGTTTTTAGCCATGACTCAAGGCATTACAATGGCATTAGCGATGTTAGCTTTTTGGTCCAACACTTTTGTCCAGACTGAAATATTCATGGCTCCCACATTGTGTCTGTTAATGACTTTGGTGAACCCTTGACTTTTCATCTAGCGCATACCCAAGGTTGATATTTGTCGTTTTATATCTCAACAGCTGTTGAATGGACTGCCGCGAATTTAGCTTCCCACAGGATGAACAGTAATAACTTTGTACAATTTGTCATGTACTTGATTGTTGAGTCTCATTCCCAGCTCATTAAACATTGATGTGCCGGGTTTCCCTTTGGGTCGGATTCTGGCCCCGAACCTGAGCCAACCAATGGTATTTGACGACCTTGGGTCAATACTCAACTATCTTACACGTTGCGCCTTTACTGCCTGTTCCGAACGGCCACACTTGAAGGCAGATGGCGAGCCGCCTTCGAGTGTGTCACAGTGCTTCATAGAGAGGTGCGGTAGCTTAAACACAGGGATAACAGCACACATTTTCATCCTCTCCCAGAAGACATTTATAGTGATGAACTCATTTGTTCCCATAAAAAGTGACAGAAACAATTGTGTCAAGAATGAAAAAAGAGCAAGAGTTAGAAGTTCAAACCCCAGCTCATTTTCTCACCTCTGCACAGCTGGCCAATCACCGTGGGAAGTGGGTGTAAATGTCAGACCGACAGTTTTCCGAAAGTTACAGAAATGGTCGGATGCAGTCCACCTCCGCGGCTCCAGTGTCAGGAAGGTGTGGCAGGAGAGGTGGTTTCCGAAGCTGTTTGACCATCGGCCAAGCAGTTGTGATGGAGTATGCGGGCAACTTTACACCTGACTGCTGGAGTGGGGTCAGATTTGGAGCTAAATCACTCACCACTTACTGTACACACCACTGCTCTGGTGCCCTTGTGAATTACTGTAACAAAGACAGTAACTCTCCCTCTGCTCACACACTGGAGTTTCCTTTCAACAAGGCACTCTTACACAAAGTTTATCTTGATACAACTGCAAACCAGCAAGTAGCCTGCACAGATAAAATGTTGGCAGCCGGACAGACCCTTGAATGAATGGCGCATTGTCGATCAATTCATCATTGATCATGTAGTGGCCGTTTGGTTGAACAGACGTATAAAATGGATCATAAAAGGGGCCACAATATAAAATTTTATTAAGTGTTTTTGTATATCTTTATGACCCAGAAACACAATAACTCACTGAAACAATATCCTCAAAATACACTTTATCCGCTGAACCCCCCCCCTAACTGCAGTTTTGTGGCTTTGTGGAAGCTTTGTGGTTGCACAGTGTGTGTGAGTCTAAAGCCTGACTTGTACTCCCAGCTGAAAAACAAAGACAAGTGCCTCTTTCACTGTGTCGCCGTGACTGGTTATCCTCCCACACAGTCATACGCATGTGAGTCGGCGCGCACACGCGTGTGCACTCGCAACACACCGAGGAGGCAGGGCAGCGTTGCCAAGTAGAGCCTGCTACCTCTTACAAACCTCATGTTTATGCAGACACTTTGTGTGTTTCTGGCTGACAGTGATGGGACTTTGTTGACACGCCAGAGCAGCAGCGGCAGCACGGAGATGAGCAAAAGGACGGGAGAAGCGGGGATGAGATAATGTGAGGAAAGAGGAGAAATAAGAACATAATGAGAGGAGAGGAGAGGAGCCCCGTGGCAGGTGTGGAGTGGGGAGTGTTTTGAAAAGAGCAGAAGAAAAAGATAAAGCAGTGCAGACAAACTAAGAAGAGGGGGGTATGAGTTGCAAAGTCAGCAGTCAGGAGACAGGTAGGTGTGTGGGGGTGCTCTGAGGTGAGCTACAGAGAACCGCTGGTATCGGCAAGTTAGTTAGTGAGTGTGCACGTGTGTGTGTGTGCGTGTGTGTGTGTGCATTGTCCACTATGAGTAAAGATCTCGAATGAAATAGGTTCATATATCATTCTCCTAATGGTGTTGGCCCTGAGTCAAATCTTTGAGATATCTCTTTTTCTCTCTCATTATTACTTAACGACTTCAGGATCTGTCTCCATTTAGCTCTATTTTAGCTCGGCTGTCATAACTGTTGAGATTTACTGCAGAGCGATGCCTCCACACCCACTGCATTTAGCAACCCAAACATGTCTCTGTCGAACAGACAGCTGGATTAATAGTGTGATTTCAGTGTTTTCAAGCCATCAGGATGTTAATATCCTTTTCAGGTCCCAACATGAGGCTTTGCTCTTGCAGCACACCCTCTACTTGTGAAGGCGGTCTGCACTAAACCCATAAAATGTTCTAATATAAATGTTGATTTTGTGAGATGGTATCTGTAAAAGGGGCCATGTAAAAGCGTAGAGGGAGCAAAAATTTGTTTAGCAAAAGGAGCAAGATAAGAATGTTTTTCGACTCAAATGGTGGTTACGGTGATTAATTCAAATATTTGCATGAAATTGAATATGTGGGCATGTGGAAAAATAATGTTCAGAGTGAAAGGTGCAGACATAAGAGTAAGAGTAAAGCAGTTTAGCAGGGATGGAAAAAGTGTCATATCCTAAAAATTAAATGCAGCAATAATGATCATTTGCAAAAACTTTAAATTAAATTTTAAATTGAGAGAAGAGAAGAATTGGTGCAGAAGTCTGCTCAGTTAAAAAAAGAAGTTCCTCATTTAAAATGTGCTCACTTTAAACACAATAAAAGAAGTGTGATTCAAATTAGAAAAAACTTTTGGTTAACGTTTTGGTGAAGTTCCAGTTAATTACTGATTGGGCTGCAACTATTGGCTATTTTCCGTATTGATTCATCTACATGTATATAAAAATGGAAATTTGCTAATTAAGTTGCCAAAACCTGAGCTGGCGTAATCAAATGGTTTGTTTCGTCCAACCAACTGTTCAAAACCCTTAAGTTATTCAGTTTACAACAATATAAAACTGAGCAAAGGAGCAAATTCTTAGGAGCTTGTAGAAAATGTATTGTATTTTTGCTTAATACATTTCTTAAATGATTCACTGACTCTCAAAAAATATTGTTCCACATTAATTCACGCAGATAATTAAACAAAGCACCACAATATTTTTTCTCATGCCTGCACATTAAATATTAAGCTGCAACCAGAAGATAGTTAGCTTAGTTCAAAGGCTGGAAACAGGAGGAAACAGCAAGTCTGGCTCTGTCCAAAGGTAAATAAGATAACCGCCCACTAGTACCTCTAAAGCTCTGTAATTAACACAATGTTACATCGTGTTTGCTTAATCAGTACAAAAACCAAAACAAGCTGTGGTTTTTCTGTAGTATTTCTGGCTGCAGGAAGTCATTGCATTCAGCTAAAAAATAGTTGAAAAACCACAACCTGCTTTTTTTTTTTACTTTGGTTTTTGTTTAAACAAACAAGTTATATTTCTTGTTGTTGATTTCAGAGGTGCTGGTAGGTGGAATTTGTTATCTTTATGCTACGCCAAGCTAACCAGCTGCCAGTGGTGGCATCATATTTAGCATATTAACGGACATGACAGTGGTATCTTGCCATCTTCTCATTAAATCTTCTCACCTGCCTCTCTGTAAGATAGTAAATACTCACAGGTCACTTCATAATGTAGCCTATTTTCAAAGGAGAGCCCAGAGGTCAAGGGGCATCTTAGGCAATCAGAGTGAAAGTTAACAAACAAATTTACCACACATGGCTGTTATTTGTCCGGGATCAGGGAGGGTGCTGAGGGTCGCTGCTATATCTGGACGCGAGCAGCGAGCTCCATGCTGGGGAGGCCTGGCGGTCAACGGAGCTACACTCTAAAATAAACACAGGCTCGTACCGAAATGATCCAAACAGGAACACTCATCCATCCAAGCCAGCCTTCATTAAAGTGGTCCGCCCAACCTCTAATTATAGGATTACAGGGCAGCCAGCAGGACAAACACAGCAAGGGCCTCTGGTTGGATGGAGCTGCCCCAAAACACACTGATCACTGTACCTAGTGACCCAGGTATCCACCCACGGACACACACACTCCTGCACAAACCCCAAACACTCATTTACACAGTGCTCGTCTTTCTCTCCCTCTCCACGGGACGCTGTACACACTAGCACACGCAAGCCAAACAAGACATATACCTGGGTAAGTATAGTGCTGACCGTGTGCCTCCCAAACAGACTTAAAAATAACCCCAAGGTGGAGCAGCAAGGAGAGTCAGTCCCACAGTCTGATAGCAGAGGGAGGCAGACAGGGTCAGGATAACTCTTCTCAATAACATCTTATTATAGCCACAGACAGTCTGGGCTTTTAAGATGTTTTAAGAGATGACCCTGGGGAGCCTGTATCACCACTTAAGAGTCCTGATTCAAGGGGGAACATGCATCCTTTTCCTCCTTTCCAGATATGTGGAAGAACGTTGGCAGCTTTGGTGCACAGCACTTCCTCCTGTTTTAGTTCCTTCATTCCTTTTGGTCCTCCATGAATTCCTTCAGGGTGAGATTAGTACATCACTGTGCTGATTGCTGATATGACTCAAATGAGGAAATGACAGAACCTCTGTGTGCCGGGTCAAACACTAAGGAGCTGTTCCTTCAGTTTTAATGATCCTGGGTTTTTGTCGTCGGTTGGCTACTTAACCAGTGGATGAATTGCAATGACATTTTGTATAGATTTTTAGGGTCCCCAGAGGATGAATCCTACTGACTTCAACGACCCACTGACTTTTCTTTGAATGCCATCAGCAGGACAAAAGGTCCACTTCCCTCAGCATCATCATCTACTTGATCAATTGGCTCAATATATTGTAGAGATTCATGGTTTCCAGACAGTGAATCCTACTAACTTTTCCTGTAGTGCCCTCACAAGGTTCACATTTTGTTTGTTTGTTTGTTTTAATTTCTCTATAACTATTTGATGGACGAACGGATTTGGTACAGATATTCATGGTCCTCAAAGGATAAATCCTAATGACTGTAGTGACACCATGAGGTTGGCATTTATTGTTTTGAGTGAAATTCCTCAACAACTGTTGAATCAATTTCATTGATGTTTAGTACCAATATTCATATCCATTTAAGGATAACATTTTCATCTAATGACATCAGCTGGTCTAATTTGCAATTTGTCAAACACTTGATGCATGACCAAATATCAGCTAACCTAAAAACATTGCCATCAGCCTTATCTTCACTTTTTGTGCAAAGTGGCAAATAATAACATGCTAACACACTAAAATAAGAAGTTAAATTGAGTTATACTTATGCTTGCTTAACATCAGCATATATGCATTGTCATTGTTGCTTTGCTCAAAGCACCACTGTGCCTAAGTACAGCCGTATGAAGTTGCTAGCATGGCTTCCTTTTAGCTATGTTGCTGTAATTGTGGGTTTCTGCATTTCATGATGGTTCACAGGTGTTTTCCATTTGCACGAGACTCTGATTTCCTGACAATTTCTTTCATTTCATTACTGTATATCAGTTTCATTTTTGCATGTTATTCATGCTTCTTTTTTCCCCTCTGAAATTGTCTGTCTATTTATATTGTACTGGCATAAAATATGGGCTACAGGTAGCTTTAGTTGTCAACTCACTGATTGTAATTACACTAATGAGAGGAAAACAGCCCACTTTAATTTTGTGTTTTGTCATGATTATTCATGAAGGAATACATTGTATATTTTGTAGATACACTAATAATGGTGTAGAGCTACTGATCTGTAAAGAGCTGCCAAGATGTGTTTTTTTTAAGCCCTCAGGCATCATCTCGAGGAACAATGAATTCGCTATGAATATTACATTTCTTCTAAATGAGATGCCAATTACTTTTATCAACAACTTCCATCCTTCTGTAAGTAAGAACAAAGTAATGATCACAGAGAGAGAACACGTCTCTCTCACACGTCCGTAATATGCAATCAAGCAGAATGTCAACCTTGCTTTGTGCTGACATCCACAAGTGATAATTGAGTAAACAAAAGGCGCATCATTCATTCAAACATTATAAGAAAATAGATGAAAAGGGGTAACAAAAGAATGCAAACAGTATCAAGAGCGGCCTCGTGCCGACAATAAGAGAGGAGCAGCTTTGGGCGAGATGGTTTCAAAGTGTCAGGCCTCCTGTGATTGTGATTGTTTTTGGGGACGTGATTATCATGACAGTTTAAATGCGTCTGTGTTTGCACATCTGGCTCCTGAACTGGGCAACTGTAAATGGTGAGGAGGGGCTGGAAGAGGAGGGAGAGGAGGAGGAGGAGGGTCGAGGAGACGGAGGAGCAGCGAGAGCGGCGTGAGGCTTATTGGGGCCAACAGAGGGCATTGTTATCTGTAATATCCATTCAAATGTGCCGTATCAGATGCAGTGAGTGCGGCGCTGCTCAGGGATGGAAATTAGTCTTGTTCCCCACTCAGCCCTGGTCACGCCAAGGGCAAATTCAGACAAATGAATTTACTCAGACAATACATATGGAACGCTGGCGATACAGGGGGATGTATGAATGGCAGGAACAGTGGAGGGATGTGAAGCAGAGAGGCCCCACGCCTCAGCACGCCGTCCAAGCTGCCCCCACTTTCTTTTCTTAATAACAAACAACTGTCAGCATTTTATTCCCGTGCAGCTTCAGGGTGACTTTCACATTTCATTTTAACTTCGTGTACATTCATAAAGCTTTATACAGTTCGCCCAGCGGCTACAACTCCTGCGAAAAAAAACACACAGCAAAAGAAACGCCAATCCGACAAGCTGCCTCTTGTTATTGTAACGCATGTACAAAATGTCCACATGACTTGATGCATTCTTGCTTGTAAGAGGAAGTTTAAGTGAGACATAATCCAGCAAGGGACTTTTCTCACCCCTTTGTTTTTACAAGTTGGAACATGCACTCTGTCGTCAATACTTCCTCGTTCCTCTAAATGGATAATCCAACTAAATGTACCCAAACTGTTTGCAGCAGGCCATGAAGTCAGGCCTGAAGACAGACAAATCCAGGAAATTAAACATCAACTGGAGAAGTGTGCAGGCGGAAACTCTTTATCATTCATTTTTTTTCTCCCACACTAAACAGAGGTGTTCTATGATAGCGAATCAAACGCCATTCTTCATTTTGACTTGAGCTGCGTCTCGCCGGAATCCGTCGGGTCAGACTTTGTACAGTGGCAAACCTCGCCCTGAATTCACACACAGCGATAGTGCAGATAGGAACACGGATAGTGCTATCTTGCTATCCCCCTGTGCTATCTCACCGGGAGACACTGCAAGCTGTAGAGGACATAAATCTTGTGTATTTACGACCTGTGCTGTAGTCAGCTATCTGTTAGGGTGCCCTGCCCTCCTCCTCCTCCTTCTGATCTTGTCTGCCCAAGGTCTGCGCGCTTTTAATACTGTTGTCACATGGGATATCGGAAGCTGGTGTTTCTCAATCAGCCTGTTATGTCAGAGATTGTGATCAGAGGGAGATCTGTCATAGAAAACATGACTGCTGTGGAGAAAAAGGGTGTAACATGAAACTGTAGAAGTCAGAATTGGAGCCTTTTGTCTGTGCATTTGTTGTTCTCTTGCACTGTCATGATAGCCCGCATTTCTGCCCAATAACAGAGTGAGATTATTAATTTGGAGTTGCAAATTGTCATCACACAACAGTCCACTTCTGTTATCGGATCTGAGGCGCTAATATCACTTGACAGCACGTAAAATGAGCTCAAAAGAGAAAGAAAAAAAAAAAAGAGAAATCAAGCAGTCCGTCTGTTGGGAAAAAAAGTAAAAAGCTCAGCTACGATTGCACAAGACAGGCCTTGTGAGGAAGGCATTGACCCATCGACTGCCGTGATCCATGTCTGACTGACATCAATGCACATTCATCATGCGCTTGTTTCACCTCGGGCTAGTGGGCCACGGGCTACAGTGGCTGGCGCGAGATCTGGACGGGCAACAGGCATCACTTTGTCTCCCGCACCCGCGCTATCACTGACATCAAACACCAGAGGAGGCGATCTGATGGACCTTTTCGCTTTGTTGGGAGTTAGTCACTGTTAAAGGGCCCCCAAAATGTCAGCGGTCAGCATGTCTTATGTATGTAAACCTTCAATTAACCCGTAATCTGAGGTAGGTGGGTGTGGGGAAGACTTCCTATGGCAACCGGAAAAACAACAATCTTTTCTCTTTCTCTTTAACACAATAGACAATACAGTGGATGCTCGCCTGACACCTGATGCTTCTTCCTGGAATAAACCAATCAGTTCCTGCTCACTGTACCAACACACACACACACACACACTCACTGTTTAGAGCTCCAGATTAGCAAAGATCTCTCTGTCGCTGTTTTAATTTTGCCTCTATATCAGCTTCATTAACATTCACAACTAATGTTTTGTTCCACTGGGTAAATCCCCCCACAGAGCCTATCTTAAGCCGTCTCCTCTCTTCTCCCGTATGAATATACTCTGTGTTGGTACAACTGCCATCTCCCACCCTCCCTCTCTCCCTCTCTCCCTTTCTGGGCTCTTTTTAATTATAAACTAATCTAGAGAGGTAATCACAGACAGCATGATCACTTACTCATGCATATATGCCATACTATGAAATGCAAGCAGTTTATTACCCTGTCTCTCCTGCCTGTTTACAGGCACTAGGAGGCACTGGGTGCATCCATAATGCTGTGGCAATTAGCCATAAAAAAAAAGAAAATAGAAACATATAGTGCAAAGGCTGGATGTTGGAGATTTGGTGTGTGTGCTCCATGTGGTGTGTATATATAGGTTAGAGGTCAACGCAGCAGGAAAGCGGTGGAGTCAGTTTATTTCTCTGCTGCACACCTCACCTCACCTCCCCAACCCACCTCCTCCCTTCTCTCCTTCCCCCCCCCCCCCCCTCGTTTAAAGCGCTGAAAGGTGCTTTGTGGTTTTCATTTCATGCAGCCTTTCAGCATTATTGAAGATGTGATTGCGGCTGAGTGGCAGCAGCGCAGGATGGAAGTGGATCCTCAGACTGATGAGCGGTCTAATAGGCCTGTCTAATGTATCATCGATGGATTGACTGCCGTCTCGGAGGAGACATTTCTGAGGGATTCCAGCAGATGAATTTCAGAAGACGAGGAAGAGGAGAGAGAGAGAGAGAGAGAGAGA
>JBCAUF010000062.1:7529220-7550211 GCA_038406115.1 Haemulon aurolineatum | reverse complement strand
TGTGCCATTTTGGCTCAAATCACCTGCATGAGAAGGAGTCAGATTTGACTGACGCCAAGTAGCTCAATCAGAGTGGGGTGTGTGAGGATTTGTCCGCATGTTTGTTTCATGAAATAACACTAACACAAACACACACACAGATCCTGAATCGCAAATGATGTGCATCAGGGCGACAGTAAACATCTGATGTTACTGATAATGGGCATTATTTGGTCTGTGCTGTGTCGCTGGAATGGAATTTGGCCCCCCTGCGGCTGAATGCAAGTGAGAAATCTCAATCTTTTATTACAGCATGTTACAGAATCTCCACCGAATGGCTAATGTTATATTTTATATGAACTCATAAACTTTTACAAGGCCTCTATCACAGAGCTTTGACTTTGTAACTGATAGCAATAAACCGGAAAGTGAAACTGAAATGCCATTTGGTTTTGTTGGCCATCTGTACATGTTGAGCCTATTGAACTGAGCGCCCTGTCGGCCTGCATCATAATCAGAGGTGAAGGGGGCCAGGGGGACTGTATGTGCGAGCTTTCGTCGGCCGAGACTGCTCAAGTGTCGCGAAAAGTAGCCCAAATCCTTGCAAAGCACCCAAAGCAAATTTCATTCACCAAATCAAATAAGAAGCAGCCTAACAGAGAGGAAAACATTCCAATCTGGCAACGCCGAGCCGAGCGTCAGTCAAACCCAAAGTAGGAATGTGTGCCTCAGATGCAACTGGGGCTACCGGTTAAGAGTGAGGGGAGGGGCCGCTAAGTGATGGACCATTGTGTTCCTCGCTGCCGCAGGCACTGAAGACATGAACATTCACACACACACACACACACACACACACACAGACGCACACAAGTGTGCACACAGATGGAAGTCAGCTGCGGGCTATCGTACCACATCTGATCTGAATCTGATCAACCTGCGCGCTCCTTCCTGCCTCACAAGGCTGAGGGAATAATAAAACAGCACAATCGTCTCTCATGTATCCCCGCAAAGCTTCGCAGCAGAATACATTAAGCCTGAGAGAACACCTGGCCTCGACGCAGCTACACATCACGGTTTGATTCAAATCAAACGCAGAGGCTTTTTTTTTTTCTCTCTCTCTCTTATTTGATTGACAAGTGCTCTGTAAATCTGGCTTTCTGCAGAAAGCCGCAAAGCCTTCGCTGCAAGTGCAAGTAGATACCTGACAGAGGTGATAATCCACACCGGAGCGGTAATATGGAGTCTGTTTCTCCTTTTTTCCCCCTCCTTTTTGGGGGGATTGTCTTTCTTTTTGGCTCGGTGCGGCTCCCACATTCCAAGAGTGCTTGTCGACTCAAGGTCGCCCATCTTGCGCTCGCTGTAAAAAGTGATTGCAGATTTCAAGTTCGTCTGCCAGCGACAAAACTGCAACTGACCTATAGCAACGATTAAATACTTATCCGGGAGTCGGATTAGCTGTTCATAAAACTAGCATCCCTGCCCAGCCACGAAAGGAAGAATTTATTTCTTTGTTTTCTGTCTGTATACTCTAGATATTCTCAGATTTTTCTCCCTCTTGCTTTCTGTCTCTCCGGCTGGGTGGATAGAGGAAGCAGTTCTCAGAGTCTGTAGCCAGCTAAATACATGGTGTCTCAGTAATTACAGAGCCTTAACACAGGCCTGGGGCAGAATACCAATAGAAGCCAATAGCAGTCGGTTATTATCTAAACTTAAGGATAGGAGATCTTGGATGTATTATACACGAGCCTCTCATGAGCAGCCTTCATCAATGAGGACATCGCGTGCAAAAAGCAGCAGATATGATCAGTGTTATCACCGATGACAGTGAACCTCTGTACCTACGAAAACAGTCAAGAGGTTGACATTTTCCCAACAAACGCAGCTTCGCTCACAGCGAGCGGAGGTCGAAATGAAACGTTGTATCCAAGGCTCCGGTGTACAGTCGCTCTGCATGCATGAGCTCCCAGTGATCACAGTTAGATATGCCTGTATTTAAAATGTCTGCAGCGTGCGGCAGCAGGTGAAGGCTGATCTTTTCCGCTTGTAATTCGTTTCTCTGTAAGCGCTCATGATTCCCATATGCTAAAATAAATGAGAACATTGATTGAGAAGGTTGCTCTTTGGCAAAAGGCCACCAAAACACTGCTTTCAATCGATCAGTTGAGGAAAAACAGAGCAGGCACGGCGGCTGCTCTCTTTTAATTTTTTATTTTTTTGGGGGGAGGAGAATTTTGTTACATTTTAGCCTTGTGTAGTCCTCGCCCCAGCACTGAGCCCAGTCCCATGAGTGCCTTTAGACGGCATTATCATGTACAGAAAGGGAGAGAACATGAAGGATAGGAGGATGAATAGAAACACAAAGAGACAGAGAGAGAGAGAGAGAGCGAGAGAGAGAGTGAGAGAGATGGACCCTCCAGAGAATACACAGAGAGAGTAAACAGCGGAAGAACAGAGAGCGTCGGGCGAGCGCTGGCTGTCCTTCACCCCCTCACTCTCCCTTCCCATCAAACAAACTCTGTGACATCAGCACTCAAAGCACACACACACACACACACACAAAGACGCACAAACACACATCCACGCACATAAGCAAGCTTACTTCCACAACAGTGTACCTCACAAATATGGCAGATGACGCTGATGGCTCAGGCTCCAGGTGTACTGTGACGTGTAAAATCAAATCAGTGTCAGTCAATATTATGTTACGGTTAATATAAACTGAATATTGTTCTTGTCTTATCATGTGTGTATAGACTGTTGTCTCTGGGCTTTATATTTTTCTCCTGATGTGACACTTAACAGATGGTGATAACTAATGTGTTTGTGTGAGTGATCATTAGTCGCTTAATGAGGTGATCAAAAGAAACGTTATTGACAACAATTTTGATTGTTAATTAATGTTTGAGCCTTTAATGCAGCAGAGAAGTATTTGCATCTAGCTGAAATTTGGTCCTATTCGATTGGCAGATTTAGTTTAATTGTGGAGTGCTAAATAATGTCCAATAACAACCTAGCCTACCCAGTCCTCACTTCTGCTTGGTTAATATGCAGAATATGTCTGTGTGTTATTTTAAATGAAGCCAGGGGGGGCCAGTGAACACGCTGTTCTTTGGCCGTGCTTTTTTTTTTTTTGCATTTTTCTACCAGGGCACATTTGTATTTATGACGTTTTTCAGTAAACAGAAATTAATTTTATTAAGAGAAGCATCAACTTCTTGGACTCTGTAGCTTAAGAAGACATTTTCAAGAAACAGATGGAGCTACACTAGCAATTAATCCTTCAATTTATGTAATTTATTTGCCAGAATTATCAGACACTCACTTGTTTAAGCTTGCCAAATGTGAGGATTGGCTGGCGGTCTGTGTTTCATCTTATTGTACATTCAGAAAGTTTCGTTTTTGGAGTGCTGGTCAGACAAAACAAACAGTTAAAAAATATCACATTGAGTTTTGCAAGTTAATTGTGACAATTTCTTTCAGCGATTTTATAATCACTGCTCCCGGATGTCCGTACCATCTTGTTTATTTGTTGCAGGCCGGAGTTTTTCTGATTTTCTCTTTAAGCTGCAAACTTTGCGAAAGAAATTTAAAATAAATTTACAGCAATGATTCGTTTTCTTCTGTAGTTAAATTTGATGTTGGACAGTCGGTAGCCAGCGTGATTAGTCGTAGCTAAACTAACACCACTGGCTCATATCTATGGTCAATTTGCCTAATTTCTTTTGTTTAACTAAAACTAAACTCTGGTGGGTCAAATTCTCAAAGCACAAAGTACTGTAAGCACATTACTACAGCTCATTTCTTTGCTAAAATATTTGTAGTCGCTGCGAGCTAATGTTGTCTGTTTCACTTCGACAGCCATGAAGTCTGGAGGCACTCAGCTCAAGCTCATCATGACCTTCCAGAACTACGGCCAGGCTCTCTTCAAACCCATGAAGTAAGTTATTTTGCTTTGCAGGGTTTGCTCGTGTTATAAATAGTCCCCGGTAGTCCTGGCGTTCCTGTGGTCAAACTGCCCTCTCATCCCTCCTCTGTTGTTTAGTGTCGGGTCCACTCTCCTTAAGAAAAAAGCAATCTCTTTCATATCGTGTTAAAGCTTGAGTGCCATTTCAGCATAAAACACCAACGATGCAGCTTTTCTACCTCGACTGACTTCCTTTCTCGCATCCCACCTCCTACTCATTCTCCTCACAACATCAATCTCATTTCCTCATTCTCCTCTCTGGCTATATCAAATTGCTTTCATTTCAGCACAACCTTGATATTCGATTGAAGGCCAACATCATTCTGCTGCGTCAGAGCCAAATGTTGAGTAGGCATTTCACCTCAGAGGGCTGTCAGATGACACGGCACATCCTTCATTGGCCATGCTGGAGGCCCCTCAGCCCTCAGGCTACAGCACAGCGGCCCGGGCCCTTTTATGACTTATTCATCTGATCAGTTGTCGGCGTTTTCATAATAACAAAACATCTAGTCGGCTAAATGTCACAGTCTACACGTGGCTTGCGACAGGTTCAATGCAGAACTTTTAAGCCTGCTGGCGGTGTGACTCGAGGGAGGCAAGGTTGATCTTTTGGTCTCTGTCCATAACTTTGGTCCAGAAATATGGAATATCTCCACAATTACAGAGGATGAACCCTAATGACTTTGGTACAGGCATTCATGTCCCCTTCAGGGTGACTTTTATGATCCACTTTTCATACAGCACCACTGCAGGGCCAAGGTCTTGTCGGATTTATGGCCTCAGAGAGTCCAGTTTCTCCCATGTTGGTCCCCGAAATAATTCAAAATGTTTGTGTCACCGTGCAGTCCAATGTGATGGACAGTTTAACAGCTAAGTTGTGATTTACTGTTCGGGATGTATTTTTTCTTCGACTGGCTTAAGGTGTCAGCCACTTAGACATCACTCTTGCTAACCCAGAGGCTGCATATTTTGTACATACTCGCTTACTCTTCTCCATAATAAGCAACGCGAGGCGACCGCCGAGGCCTCTGTTTCTCGCCTCGTCTCCTTCGAAATCCTGTTCCAGCTGTGCAGCGGGAACGTCCGACCAATGAGCTGCAGCGTATCATTAACGCCTCACATAACGAGGTGAAGAAGAGCGAAAGCAACACTCTCCTTTCCGCTCCAACCCGAGCTTACCGCCGCACACCCTGTAATAGACTTTGGCTTAACTTGTAGAGGAGATAAGTCAAGCCAAAACTGTCCCACTGGTAGATACAGTGTAATGTTTGATTAATTCACATTTCCTTTATACGCGCTGTCATATTTAGACGATAACACATCCCAAGAGGAGTGCTCTTTGCTCCTAATCCCCCCTCGATTGGTGGATTTAAATGCCACCCGTCCTTTGTTATGGTGATTGTAATTTAATTGTGGGTTAATGGTTTTCCACACAGAAAACTGTTGTCTGGCCCCTACATGTCAACGTGGAGAGCGGGGTTAAGCCTGTGGATGATAGGTAGCGAGGTTTTCCGTGGGAGGAAAAGCTATTCAGGGACTGTTGTAATTACTGCTTCAATCGTACCACACTAAGTCAGGCCAGACGCAACAAGCCTGAAATCATCCTGACAGGGCCCGGGAAGAGGAGAGACGGGGATGAGGCGAGGCGAGAGGTGTGTGGAGTGCAAGAGGAGGAGGGGGGGTAGGGAGGTTGAGGGAGGTGAGGGTGCAGGGACTGGAGGAGAGACGGACGAGGAGGCGAGGTGGGCAGGGAGTGTTGTCGATGCGCGCGCCGAGCCGAAATCCACAGATTATCTCGGTGCACCGCCTCGAATTCTGAACCCAGACGGGAATGTGAAATGACATTTTCCGAGAAAAGCACGGGGGTGATGGGGTTGGATGTAAATCTGTTGCCTGACAGTTGTGGTTGTCAGAGCCGCCGTGATGTTTGATAATCCTGAAGAGTGAAGAAGGGTGGGGCGGGGTGGGATGTGGTGGTGGAGGGGGGTGGAGGGGGCTTTTTCATTCCCTCCTGCTTGAATGCGCTTGACTTTAACAAAATAGGGCAACCCATGCCGGCATGCACGGTGTGTATTTGTGTGTGCGTGCATGCTCATTTGGACCGCAATCAAGGTCTTGACAGATTTGCACAGTCATTTCCGATGATATACATCATTTCCCTCGCAGAGCTCACACACACACACGTCAGCGCACACGCACACACATCCACTTAACACCCAACATCATCTCCTAGTTCCCAAATCTGCTGGTGTGTTTCCACATGGTGCATCAAAGAGACGGAGGCTGAGAGATCAAAGACTTCTCCGGCTGTGCTCTTCTGCTCGGCTCCTCTCAACTCTAATGCAAATGTGTGCCAGGCAATCAGGCAGCCGAGGCAGGCAGGCATGCATGCGGTGTCTGGGTAACGATCGACCCTCCAACCATCCATATCTGCGGAAAACCTGCACTCTCGCTGCTCTGCTCTGCTCTGCTCTGCTCTGCTCCCCCCCCCCTGTTTATCGGCCTCTCTGTCTCTTTCTCATTCTCAGTATTCTCCATCATTCGCTGCGGCCCCGCGCGCTGTTTGTTTTTTCTCCCGCGCACGTTCTTTAACGAACGGCACAGATGAAGAAATCCATTAACAGGCTTGCCGTATCGATCCTTTAGGTATTCTCTCCTCTTCTTGTCTTTTTTTTTTTTTTTTTTCCTCAGAGAGTAGGGAGAAGGATCAGACGCTGTGGTCAGTGCCTCTGTTGCGCGGTGGCAGGGTTTCCTCTTAATGGGCAGGTCAAGTAAAACCCACCTTAGCATGATTTCACAGTTTATGCGGTATGACAGAGATTTAATGAGCCTCTGCTGTGTTGAGACGCCACAAAATCGCCCGCATTACCTGTCCACTGTGATGTAACAACGATGAATCAGCCTGCTGAGCTGCCGTCTGCGGTCCGGCTCCCCAGACGCGGAATAAACCAAGGCTTAACTAGTCTAATCTAACTCAAGGCTTGTTTTGCAGCATTTGTTAAGACTACGGGTCTTGCGAGATCAGAGAGGCTTCAAGGGGCGGCACTGAAACAAATCCCAGCCGAGGCCCAGCCCGGTGCTGTTTAAGACAGACAGATGAAATCACCATAGTTGTGCTCTCTGTCACAACAACAACAACTGCATTGTAACCTGAATAAAGCTGAGTTTGATGACTAAGCTCAATTATCATCTTCGTCATCCCCCTGCATCCTGTTATGCCTGTGGCCGGGACTGAAATAACCCGGAATTGCGGCATTTCCATAACTTCTGCTTTTGTTCCCGTAAACAAACACTTCATGCTGTCAAGTTGGGAGCATTGGATAAACCTATGTGGGAAAAAAGATGTAGATTTTTTCACATGGCCCCTGAAATGTACTGCATGTACTACATTTAGGCCTTTAGAGGAAAAAGTAGTGGGAAAATAAGTGTGTGAATGCTGTTTAGTTGCATATTTTGAGGAACTTTCCAGTCAGCAGAGTTTAATGAAACTGACCTTCATGCTTGCACAAGGCTAACAAAAACAAGTAGAATTCTTGGATTATTCACACCAACGACTATAATTGGAGAGCTGAGAATCACACCTAAATATCTAACAGGTTGAATTTCCTGCACCCCTAACACCAAGGCGAGATACCACCTCTTCTGATGAATTCAAGCGTTAGTAAGTCAACCAATTCGCTCTTTTCTTATTTGCTACTGTAAGTAAAGATGCAGCTTCCTATTTAGAATGAGTGTGTACATAAATGATAGTGTCATCTGCATACATTCGGTCATTACCACGTGGACAGATATCATGGTCATTAAGATTAACACCGACTGAGCACTCAGGAAACGGTGACGTGAAACGTGTTCCCTGCGATTCATGTACAGTGCGTTTTATTTTGTTTTGTTTTCTTTGTTTTCTTTTTCTTTCTTTTTTTTTTTAACCATGGCGCTGACCACTTTTCCTGTCAGGCTTTTGTGTGCCCCCAACAACCTCTGCAGCCGTGGCCTCTGCATTTGTCGGCTGACGGCTGAGGCTGTGAAGAGCGTCCTGCTGCTCTCGAGGCCTAATATTACCGTGAGTGCAATAAGCCTAGCTTTTTTGTTATTAGTTTTTTGATTGACCATACTTGAGGGACTGTTCAATCATAACTCACATTAGCTATCTCGATGGTACGTTGCCAAAAGCGGCACCGATTGCGACCGCTCTGGCCGGCAGCTGTGGGAGAACGTCTACAGCTGGAGACGGCACCGGTAGCCGATGGCGGCACTCTGTAGTGCTGCGGGAAAAAAAATGTATTCAGTGAAAAGGCACAGTCCCTTTGGGAGGATTGCTCCAGCAACAAAACATTTTGTACCTTCAAAAGCTTACCTTCAAGTTCAAATAATACTAATACATATAATGTGCCTTTTGCTGTCAGAAATGTCCATGTACCTTTTAGAGCAATAAAAAGGCATGCATGTAATACCTTAAGGACCACCAGGGACCTTTCTTACAAGTACCTCTGTGTTCCGAAATAGACCTGTGCTGCGTGGCGGGTTTGAGTCCCAGCTGTCGCGTTGTTCTTTGCAGCACTTTGAACCTGAGTTTCTGGGTAGAGAAGCTGACAGTGAGAACAAAAACAGTCTTTTATTTCTCCTTTTTGTTTGTCTCCTTTATCTGTTTTTCTTGTCGTCATGCACCGGGACGAGCTGATTGTACGGCGCACAATTTGTCTCATGGCACACAGCGCTCATTAGATCACGAGCGCCGATGATCGACGAAGGAAGGCGGGGGAAGGACCGATGATTGATATAATGATGGTCTTCCGTTCCTTCTCGCTTCCACTTAATTGTATCGCTTGTCAATCGGCCCGACTGTTGGCTCCGTCACACGCAAATCAATCCGAGTATTCCTCGAAGAGATATCTGCTCTTTCCCGCTGCTCCTCCCCACGGAGCGATCTATATCTGTGCCGAGTCGGGTCCGTGAGTAATTTTTGATTGACACGTCGGGGGAGACAAGAGACGGAAGCCACATAATGTCACCTCGTTTGTGTCAATAACATATTGACAGCAGCGCAAATAACAGCCTGGAGGAAAATGTCTGTGTTAAATGTGAAATATTAGTGGGAAATTGGCTGCACATAAGAGTTGATGTTGTGTCATCAAGCCGCATCAGCCGTGGGAGGTGAAAGAATAAGATTGAGGGAGCTTTGTCTGAAGATGGAGGGGGGCATGTCTCAACAAAAACCCTTATTATCCTTGCTTAAAGCTGCCCAGATTTGTCCCTGAACAAGGCAGAGACTGAACACTGAGAGGCTGATAAAAGAAGGGACAATTCAGCGATTGTTCCCAGCAAAAAAAACGCGTCAAACAGGCCCGACTTCTCCGCGCACCGACCGCCGCTTTCCGCCGCTCATTTCCCCCCACCCTATATGTTTTGTCGGCTCGGCTGTTTGTTTGCCGGCGCGCGTGCGTGTGTGCGCTTGTTTACTGTGTGATTTCGCATTCGCAAGGTCTTCTGTGCCTGCGCTCTGACTTTGAGTCGGGAAAATAAAGGGATGAAGCGCCTCAGGACAAGTCATTCAGAACGCAGATGATGAGAGCCGCTACCGTTTGGAAATAGAGGAAATTCACAGCAGCGCAGTCAGTGGCAACGCCAAAGAGCCGGGGGGTCAGAGAGTCGTGCCATGTTAACCCTCGAACTGCCGGCCCACATGGCGGGAAACGGTGCAGCAACACACCTCGGCAGCTGCACTGAACCATGGCATAAAGCATTTAAACATCATCGCGCGAATAATTGGATATACAGTGCATAATTAATACTGTACAAGCTTGTAGCGCGCAATAGGTCGCACATCAATGAAGTCCACTGGGAGTGTATTCGCGTGTATTACATGCTCTTACTTCAAGTAAAGGTTATATCTGATATAAGCACTTTTTATACATGCTCAAATTGCAATCACATTTATCCTCGCATGCACAAATAAACATAATATTCAGGACCTAATGAAAAAGAATTAACTGCTCCGGTATAGCCTCGTGTCTCCCAGCTATCACATTCAGGTTTCTCATAATCACAATACGAGTCCACCTGGACTGTTGAGTGCAGTGCGGCGGGCACATGCTCCACATCTTAAGCAGAGCACTCGGGGATCATGAATAATAGCGGAATATTATAATCGCCTGTAAACGTACCGGCTGACCTCGGGAAATATCTCCGTTCTGCTCGTTTTTGCCACAGCGCCGGTTGCCGTTGCTCGAGAAAACAGCTGAATAATTAATCTAAAATTACAGCCTCCGTGAGATGTGTGATTTAGCGGCACTTAAGGCTCTGCACTGCTCCCTGCTCGATGTTTTGACTGTTCCCCCTATGTTATAATTGTTTCACCAGGGTATTATTGTGTGCTGTGCGGTTTGCGCTGAAGCAGAAATTAAAGTGTTTATGGCAAAAAAAAAAAAAGAAAGAAAGAAAAATCTTTGGGAGGGAAAAAAAATTATGTGTGCTGCTTTATGTGCTGAATTTAAAAGAAAGAAGAACAATGCACACACCCACCCCCACCCACCCCCCCACACACACACCAGTCACCACATGTACTGTGAATGAAATTTGCAAGAGCTGAACATATTTTTCAGAGTGCAGTGGAATGGCACGTATGATCAAATGGAGCCCTCAGGCTTAGTAATCAGACCCCCTTACCGTCTTCCCTGCAGCAGGATCATGTCGAGCGTGCTGTGTTTTCTCTTATGTGTGTCTGTTCTTAGCACGTGTAGAGAGATGGGGGCGGGGGGGGGAAAAACTGATGAAACAGAACTGGTAAAATCCACCCGTATGCTAGGGGCATTAGAAACATGCTAATTAGTGTTTCTGACACTGGATACCAAGCTGATACACCTGTGTTCATCCCGGCTGAATTGGTGCGAAGAACAGAGTGGGCGCTGAAATGACTTCCATGCGAGGGGAACGCTGCCGACGCGAGTTAAAAGGGAGCCGCCAGATTCACATGGCTGGAAATGTGCTGCCGTTTTTCGTTCTCTTCCTTTTTTTTTTTGTTTTTTTTTTTTTTGTTGTGTCGGATAGAGAAGCAGCACAAGTGAAATGATCAATATTGGTACAAGGTAGTGCCATAGGGCATTGACGCAGGCTGTGTTATTCAGTGGTCTGGTCTCAATAAATCATTGCTTTTTATTCCACCCGACAGTCAAGGCCCAAAACAGGGTTGTTTTGGGTCGTTTTCCATAAAAAGCCAAGAGTGTCATGGATAGATTGTATGTGTTGCAGTGCAAGACTGGCCTACATGGACAGGCTTTTTAGCCCACATCACTTACTCTTAAAGACTATAAAGCGGGGAGTGTATTTTCTACCGGACAAAAATAACTCCCTCTAACTTGCTGTGTTGAGTGAATTTTATGTTCTGGTGTAAAAGTGGTTGAGGGCCTATTTACCAAGCAGGTGCAGCCATGAAATACCCGGTAATTAAAGATAAATGGTAAACAGGCTCACTCCGGTAATAACCTCTTAATTTGGGGCCGAAGTGGTCATGCTAATAGACGATAAGCACTGCGGATCCATGAACCGCCATGCTATAGGAAAAACATGCTATGAGCCCTCAATAACAGAAGCTTATGCAACTAATCTATGGTCTTATGGGAGGGAGGGGCGGGGGCTGCACATGAGCAAGTAGCCCACTGTAATAATCTGTTATTGTACTGTTGGCATTCTGCCACCTACAGTAATCAGCCATCATGATTTATGTAGAATGTAGATATTATTAAAGCAGTGATGTTTTCCCCGGTAATGTATTCGAACACACAGTGCCAGTTTTAATCAGAGTTGTTGATTAGCATAATCGTTAACTTTGACATGCCTGTTGGATCCTCACATCCACTCCCTTTTCTCTTTTTTTTTTTTTTTTTTTTTTTACACTTCTTCCCCCTCTGCGTTCTCTAAAAAGTCAACATCAGCATCCAGCCTTCTCACGGCTTCCTCGCTCTGAACGCTGTCGCTGCAATTGAGATCTCACTGTGTGTTTGTGTGTGTGTGTGTGTGTGCTTGTGTCACAGTTTTACTGCCAACTCTGACGACTTTGGGCATGCCACGTTCCTGGCTGTCACCGAATTTATACTGTAGCTGAAGAAAGTGCTCGTATTATTCTTTTCTTTTGTCTTTGTGTGCTGATCATCTCTGTGTGTGTGTGTGTGTGTAGTCGTGTGCATGCCACTCTGCACTGATACCGTTGTGGCAAATTCCACGCAGCCGTGGCTCGGGCCTTCCAGGAGCAGAAATGTCTTGACGATATTATCAGTCAACTCTCCCCTTCAGGTAAATGTTATCGGCTCCAGTGCTGCGCTGAAGGAACGATAACACAGTGTTGCAGCCAGCAGAAATGACAAGCCAGCATCCAATCTGCATATCAAAGCCTCGGCTAAATTCCTCTGCCATCTGTGTGTGCGCGTGCTCGTGCACGTCTGGGGAGGGCGTGCGCCAGAGTCACGCGCGCACACACACACACACACACACACGCATGCATTTTAAATGTGCTGCCATTTCTCTGCAGTCTCAGAGGCAAGACGTTCCTGGCCCTCCACGATCGCAGTCCATCCCTGATAAACTCGCACATTGTTTCTTAGAAATAGTGGGGGAAAAAATACAGAGAGGCTTAATTACTCGCTCATAAACATTTCAGAAAACCTGATCCAGCTCTGTGTTTCTGTGGGAACGCAGCCTTTGATACCATCTGTCATCTTGTCTCTTTGCTTTGAAGGAGCTGTCACTCAAAAGGCAGGCTCCGCTCTCTGCCCTGGACACAGTACACCTCAGCAGCTGATGTGACAATCGCGGCAGGCATTGATTCATCTGGCCTGGGCCGGGGCCCTCCGCCGCCGCCACCGCCGCCGCCGCTCTCATTGAGCACCAGATGCTGAAAGCAGAGGCACAGAGGCTGTTTCATGACTGGAAATGAGCCTTTTATGTCCCTCCATGAATCAGTGAACAAAGGGAGGGGAGGCCAGTGTCATGTGTGCTGTGTTTGGTATTGCGCACTCGAGTTAAGTGGAAACTCTGGTGTTTTTAATCGCTCAGATTACAAACTGAATATTCATGAGGCCAAAAATGAACCCCAAAGAAAATACGCGAAGCTTTGATTATTGTTCTTTACACTTTTAATAATGCGATCACACCATAAGCTGCTCCATTTGGGGCCAATCCATATTCACTTTATTACAGTTTTGTATTTGGTTTATTTAGTCTCAGGCTGCGTGATTACAAGAAAACCGGGTCTCATAAACAACAGTCACACAAACTCGCTCGTTTACTGGACCGAGTTTTGGAAACCTGTCATCTTGCACGGTTCAAGATTTTGGCAGCGGGGAGAATCTAAATAAATCGAACTCGAGTCCCTTCAACTTTAGCCAAGAGTCGTGGACTCATTTACTTTCTGGGCTGTTTATACCACTTAGGAGCATGCGAAGGAATGGCTGAGCGTGAGCATCACTCCTGACTGACTGTTTGTTTTGCTCGGCCCGCCGGCGATCGAATGTCAACATCCGTCTTCGTGTACCGTTCAAACCTTGCTTTTTTTTTTTTTTTTTCTTTCTTTTTTGGGTCGTTTCCTGCAGTTGGCCTAGATGCATTTTCACTTCTGAGAAACAGCGCAGCACCTCTCTTGGAAGAAGCATTTCCACCTGTCTTGGGTTGGTTATTCGAGCCTGAGTGTTCTGGCCAAATAGACTTGTAAACGCTCCCAGAGTTGGATTAAACTGCTCCAAATCTGGTTTTGGGTGAAAGTACCATTAGTCTCGTTAATTATAGAGCGAGAATGTGCCTTGATTTATAGAAAGTGAGGTGTTCTGAATGGGGCAAACATGCCTACAAAAACGTGAACCAAAAGCTCGGTGATTTAACTTTTCACTTTTTTTTTTTTTTTTTTTGATCTGAGAGCTGCGATGGCCCGGAGAAACAGCCGTTCTCTTGGCGGTTCATATAAAACACACAGTATCTACTCTGCTGCCACGGGGCGACGCAGCTCCAGTTTTTACAGAGGTATCCAGCGTTTTGTAGTGTAGTGCAGCTTCACTCTGGTCTGCCGAGCTCAAGGTTTCTCCTGTGATCTTCCTCCATGCTTTCTGTCCTCACCTTCACTTACCATTAAAGCTTCCCGTCTTCTCCGCGCTGTCCCGGCGGCAGAAACTGATCCCTTTTATAAGCTGTAGTTAGTGTCAGGGAAAACACCTTAGGGGGATCATTAGACTGTAATGAAGCAGGAGGTAAAATACCATGTTCACCCGTCGCTCTCCGGCATTCCTGATTGTCAGGTTTAATTATAGCGCCGCAAGGCCTTTTTGGGCGTCACGATTTTTACTGCATTTATCTCATTTCTCCGACTCACCCTCCACCTCTCTCTCCTCTCAGCAGATGGACACTCGGTCTAATTAGGCTTTCTCTTCCAACCCCCCCGAAGAGTGGCCCTCTGAGGGAGGCGTTCAGGAGCGTGGCATTACGAGGGCATGTTGTGATACGTAATTAGCAAACAGCGGAGCGGCGACTAAGGTTACGGTGGGAAAGGGGTTGCGCGAGCCACAGCTGTCAGCGTTCTGGCGATGGTATAGACGCGGATTAAACAACATCTGTTTCACACTGCTGCATACTGTATGAGCCTGATTAAAGTAGTCTGCTCTTACAATTCGATATCTGCATATCCCCCCTCAAGCTCCGCTGCTGACGTCCTCTTCAGAGGGAAAAGTGGGAGGTTGGATAGTCAAAACAAGTGATGCAACCAGCCTCAGATGGGAAGATTAAAACGCCATCCATAACAGCCAAGTCCCAACATGAATCGCTGCCTCACATGAAACAGGACGGGAAAGGTTGCATGTACTGCAGTGAACCAGTCGCTCTCTCCCAAACTCAAACGGCTCTGGTTGTCTTGGAAATGAGCATAATTTAAAAGTGATGACAGCATGTCATTTGTTTCACTTGGGATGTGCCGCTTAAGTGGCTCAATAATACACTCAGACTGAGTTGCCTGGTTTTTTTTTTATAGGCACACTTTCATTTTAACTGTGTTGAACAATTGAGTTTCATTACAGTTTATAGGTGCTTTATTGGCACGAAATGCAAATTGCACTCAGTGCTGATACGAGAACATCAAACAACAGATTATACACTGACTCAAATAGCAACCATTACGTAATGTGACAGAAATTACAAAAAAAAAATAAAAATGGAGCATTATCTTCTCATCAGTTGCAAAATAAATTAAAATATGCATCCTTTTTCATTATGAATCCCTCGTCTGTCTGAAGATCTAACAGGCTCAGACAAAGATTATTGCTGAGATGCTGTTTCTGTGTCCAGACTGTTATTAAACCAGTCTAGATTGATTCTTTTGGCCCCTTGGGGGCCATGCAATAAGATGTAAACACTAAAACTATAACACTGACATATTATCACCTTATCCAGCAGACAGGACTAACATGGTAGCAAACTGTAGCTTAGTTACAGATCAATTAAATCGATTTAAGTTCAATTTTCATGTTTCTTTTAGCTCTGTGTTGGTCTCCACCAAGGGAAATATGTAGCTCTTTAGTTGCTAATGCTCCGCTGTATTCACTAGTGACATCTTTCACATGACGGCTAGTTAAACCTATGTTACGACAAAAATAGAAACCCGTGTGCAGCGTAGCTTTAAATGTTGTCCAGTTAATTCTGTAGAGTCGTAGACCGTAATAGTTTCCTCATCACGTCCACTAAGGCTTTGCATATGCACGACTTTTTTAAAACAATCCACTTTAATGAGAATGTCAGTTTAAGCTTAAAGAAGTACAAAAATGACAGTAGGATTATTTGAATGTTGGGAGTGTTTTTTGGCCCTATACCATCTCCCCAGCCCCACAGATTATTAATGTCAGTGGGGTGTGGATAAAGAAAGGATAAAGAAAAGACCATATGGTCGGGCTCACCAAAGGATTATGATTTGTTGTTGTTCGCAAAAAAAAAGAGAGAGAGAGTGGAAGGAAAAGTGACTTCAGCATTGTTAGGCCCAGTGTGGAGAAAGCAGCTTGGCAAAATGGCACGGATTAGTGTGCTGCGAGCGCTTTTCCTACCAACTGTGATGCTGTGCTGTGCGTTCAGCTAACTCGGTGCAGCGTCGGGTTGGGATGAGGAGGCAGAGACGGTGGGAGGGGCGGCCGGGTGAGGGGGTGCATTTATGGTGTTTGTCCAGCGCTTATTCAAATATGAGCTTTGGAGTCTCCGTTCTTGCCCAAGCGCGAGCTAACTTCGGAGGGGGGGGGCGTGGCCGCCTCGTCACTCAGACTAATGATCCGGTTGAAATCGTGAGCGCTGCCGGTGTGCAACGGGGCACCTTTAATTCCACATGTCCTCCCCTAATTCGCCGCTCGCGAACAACTCAAGCAGGCAGGCCCACTTAAACATGCGGGCACGCACGCTCCCGAAACGCTCCCTCTCCGAAATATGAGAGTACAACTCATAATTTATTAGTCAGTCTCAAGAGGGGCTTTCACATCTGTCATGTCGTGTAAGGAAACATTAAAAGCAGTTTGTTTGAGCTCTCAGCCAATATTCACTCCTTTATTCTGCAGTGCAGTAATGGAAGAGCTGCAGCTAAGTGCAACGGATTTGAGAAAACTGCATATTAAATAAGCGGATGTACCTCTCCTACCCCCCTGCCATTTTTCTTTTATTACCGAAATGAAATGTGCATGCGTCTGTCGTGGCGTGTACATCATTAGTAACAGTTGCTAGTTGCATTTCAGGCCAGGTTTTTTTTTTTGTTTTGTTTGTTTTCTTACTCAAAGGCAGAAGAGAAGCTGGCATTGCTGCGCGAGGATTTACTGCCTTGGTTCTCTTTTTGGAAAATGCGTGACAGCAGCGCACGAGGAAGCGAGCGGCAGTTTCGCATCTCGATGGCCAGTTGGCTGCTGCGCCCCTCTCTTTCTCCTCACCCGCTAATGTGGGAGACGACGCGACGGTGCGCTGCCTGCCGCCGATCCACATCGCCCAACTTCCTGCTTGTAGGTGTCGACATTAGAAACTTTGTGGCCGTGTGGATGGAGATGAATGTTTAAAATCGGCCGCAGACTGTCTCAGTGTGAACCCATCCTTTATTATCTTTGCTTTATTTGCTCTTTTATTTCCCCGTCCACCTCTGCACCTCCTTTGTAACCCTCCCAGGGCCATTTCCTGTTTTTCCTCGGTCCCTTTTCTCTCACCGTCGCTCCTTTTCACCATCGCTCCTTTTTCTGCTCCTCTCCTCCGGCCCACACCTCTCAATCTCTGGTCTTGGGAGGATAGAAGGCGTGAGGAGAGAGCGCCGCTCTGCCTCCCTCCGACAACACCTCTCATTTTCTCCTGATATGATACGAGCGATTCAGCCGGGGAGAAACGGGCTCACTTAGCGCCGTCCCGCTTCCCTCGTCTCCTGCGAGTTTCTTCCCTTCCTCTCGCTCCCGCACCCCTGGAAAATCTGAATCTGCCGTTTATTGCTCCACCTCTCGCAAAACTTGTTTTTCCCGGCTCATAAAGCCTCCCAGACAGTCCTTATAAATGCTTAACAAGGTCAGTTTTGGATTGTGCTTTCCGGCAGCGTCCATCCATTCGCCTTCGTCTTGTATTTGTGGGGTTATAATGGTGCTGGAATTAAAAAAAAAAGAAAAGAAAAGAAAAAAGAGGCTGGTTCCTCTGTGGTCGGAGGAGTGAGATGCGCCCTTTTTCCCTTCATTTGCAGCTCTTACGCAACAGAACAACTGACTCATGGTGTTAGTGGCATCTGATAAAGTTTATTGCTTGCATGTTTTGTTGTTAAATCGCCCGGATACCTTCCTCATTCCATCTGATTTGGGATCGCTGTGTTTTTCTTCCCCCGTCCGCTCCACTCCCTCATATTTCCACCTCTAGCCATCCCTCCTCCGGCTCCATCCCTCTGTTGTTTTCCCCTGAATATTTCTGCAGCGGCGCTCCTCCAGCTCCAGCTCCAGCTCCAGCCCAGCTCGGAGCCTTTCTCTCTCTCCCTCCCTCCCTCTGCGCCCTTGCCATGCTAGTCCTATGGCTCCGGGGTTTCCCTATGTGTATTTATAGTGTATTTATAGGCACCGAGCCCTGTTTTCTATCTGCTTATCAAGAGCCACCGTGTACCCCACCCACCAATTTGCCAGACACAGCCCTGGGATTTCAGGACACCACAGGCCCCGGCTGCAGTCACTCACAGCTCACCAGACCTCGATGCCTGTCCTCCCCCTCGCTCATTCGCCGCTTTTCACCAAAGTGCTCCCAAATCCCCTTGATTTGTGTCCTGCTGATTTATGTTTTTCTCTCTCTTCCGCCACCTAGCTTATTCCTTCCTTTTACGGCCTCTCTCTCTCTGTCTCTCTCTCTCTCCGCTAACCCACTTTTTTGGGGTTTCTCTCTCTCGTTGGCCGGCGCTCTCCCTCTCCTCCAGGAGCGCTCCTCTCTCCCCGGCTTTCATCACGTGTGTTTGACTTTGGCCATGAGGCGCGAACTGTGATCCGAGGAGATTTACCCGCGTGTCGTAAATCAGACACGCCAGTGGCCGACCGGAGCGCGGCTGCCAAGTCACATCGCCGCGCATTTTTACACAATCCCTCCGACTGTGCTTTTGCAACAACATGTGAGTCAAAAGTGGAGAAACACGGGAGCACACAAGTTGGATCCTGTTACGGTGGCATGCCACCGCCTTCTCAGCCAGGCAGCAAACAGTATAATTAGACTAATTGTCTGTGCAATAAATTTCAATCCAGACATGAAAGAATTTTGGGGGGGTGTACATCGCTAATTACTCACATAGTTTGCGGCCCGAGTTCAGAGCAAGACATGGCTTCCATGCCAGAGACTGGCAGCCTTGTTGGATGTTGGGTAATTTTTAAGACGGGCCTGATTAAAGCAAATCTCACAATTCGAGGCTCGGTTAAATGAAATTGTGCGCAGCAAGCCACAAGATTAAGAATTAAGAAGCGTCTTGGTGCGTTTCGCAGCGCGCCGCGTGACTCAGAGGCAGAGAGAAAGAGAGGGGCGAGCGGGATAGAGACGACGTGGGAGGCAGACAGGATGAAGCGCTGCTGCTGCCTGGCAGAATGGGCCACTTCAACTGGATTTAATGGGACGCTGATAACGGATGTATGAATGGTTTATCTCCTCGTGTCTAATTCAGCTCCAACTCTGTCCTCATTGTCAGCTGTTCTGAATGAGGCGAGGCACTACAGATGAATACAGGGAATAAGTCCTTTCATCTCATCCTAATGACTTTTATATATAGGTTAAACATAGTCACGTACTTGACATATTGTACTTTCCATAATCGGGTTAGTGAATTTTTCATTAAAAATGCTCAAATTTGCATCTTAGATCACTCTGTGGCTGCAAATATATTGCACTGTACAAAAGTATATGTCATGGATATCTATAATGATACAGCTGAGGTTAAACCAAACATTTTAAAGGAATTATTTGGTATTTAAGGAAATATGAGTTAGATGAGAAGACTGATTCTGCTGTCATGTCTTCATGCTGAATATGAAGTTAGAGCAAGGAGGCTATTAGCTTAAAGGAAAATTCCTGTGTGTAAGTGAATAACACTTACAACAACTCTTGGAAATGGTCCAGTAGATTGACTCAGCTCATGCGGGGCATCTGCAACAAGTTATGTTCACTGACAGTGCTTGTTTTTGCCGGTGAATCATTCAAATTGTTATCATAAGAGTCTGAAGCTGACGTGAGACGTGAGAGCTGTTGCAGGAAGACAAAGTTGGAAACACGAGAGTTGGAGAGAGACAAGCTACTAAGGCTGATAGCAAGAATTTACTTACTTTTAATTATGGCTGAATGTGGAGCTGTTGTTGACAATGAAGATGAGCCCTTTGGATTCAATGGCCATCCCTGTTTGTTTGAGCCGTAGCACGCAGACGAAGCTCCTACAAATTAAGGAGTGGAGAGAGAGCGCAGGGAGGAAATAGGAAACAACCAAAAAATATTAGTATTTTTTCTTTTGTGGTGTCTTATATTTGTTATCCATTAAATCTGTTAAAAGAAAATATTGTTATGCTGCAGCCATACAAAATACAGCGCATTGAAAAACCCAGCCACGGTGTGCTGCATTAAACATTTCAGACTTAAGCTTGCTGTGATTAAAAGACGGTCCCTTTAGTCTCTAAATTAGCACTCTTAACAAATCACTACTCCTTCCATCAGCAGCATCTTTGTGATTTTTCTTCTCTTTCTTTCAAGTCCAAAGCCACAGGAAATGAGGAAAATCCATTAGCTGGGTAGTTTTAGCTGTCTTTCTCCCCCCTCACACTGTACTCTAGTCCAGTGGAAGTGTAGTCCTGCCCCGTGGGCCTGCATGACAAGGGCAGAGGAAATGGCCAGGCATTAATGGCGGCTTTGATTACTCTCCTGTCACTAATGTAGCCAACATGAAAGACAAGAAGAGGAGAGGGATGACTTCAGCCCCAATCAGAGGCAATCTGATGGCATCTACATGTAGCCCGGGCCATTTGGAGTGCACGGAAAGCCTCTGGGGTGGGGGCGGGGTGGGATGGTGAGGTGGGGGGAGGGGGGGGGCACGTGCATTATTCAGTCACCACATACTGTACTGTACCATCAAATGCACACCTCACATCCAAATGGATCTTGGATAGCGATTGGTCACTAGGGAGGCTACAGGCTCCTCTCTGTCCTTCAGCCGTCCTCTGAAGTCAGGAGGCTGGTCGAGTTGTCTGCATCTTGGGATTAGACATTTCAACAGCAGAGGTGGCGTTTGACAAGAGGTGTGCAAGAGGTGGACATATTAAGACCATTGTGCCTTATGGAAATAGAATATTTCGCTCTATTTTAGGACAGAAGTGGCTTCTTTTTGATTGAATTTGCATCAGATATGAGCCCTTTTTTGACAGAGCATAGGAGCCATAGTTCAGAAAATCCACTGCTTTTGACTGTGCAAGCTTGGCTGATATGCACCAATAATTCAATTAAGCTATTGCAAACTGACTCTGCAAGGTAAGCTAACACCAGTAACACTAGCATGCAACTCAAGATGTCCTGTGAACACTATT
>JBCAUF010000062.1:7358613-7368637 GCA_038406115.1 Haemulon aurolineatum | reverse complement strand
TCAGAGCAGCGGGATTATTTCTGCAGCCACTGTTTTGCTCGAATGTTCAAGAGTCAAACTGGGAGATGTTCATCGTAAAAGAAGCAGACTCGACTGACAGTTATATTGAGGGACCCGAGTGCATTGCAGCCAAAAATATGTTGATTAAAGGATGCAACTCTGCCTTTTTCTGCTCTGGAAATACTTAATTGCTCGGGCATGTTTCCTCGGGGGGGCTTTTGAGAGTCCGTCTGTGAAATGTAGGAAACACAGGTAAACACGGCAGGTCGAGGAGAAGTTGATAGAGCAAAAACAGCATGCAATTACCACAAAATAACCTCACCAATTGAGAGTAATCGTATCCGAGGGTGGAATTTCCTCTCAAAGCCAGAGTTGTTAAACCGTCCTCGGGTCCAAATGCGAAATTTAGCTTCTTTTTTTTTTTTTGTCTGGAAAACAAGATTCATAAAAACTATACTGCCACTCACGTCATGTGGTGGCCAGAAATAAGGCCGTCTTGACTCGACCTCAGAGCGATAGGGTGTATATGCATCCCAATGTTGAGACAAACCATAGAAACAGTGTTGTTTTTGTAAACTTTTCTCCCTTTGGAATTGGCTGTATTTTCCTCCGTTTTGTTTAGCCCCGTCCCTGTAATACAACTCAGAGGTTTCTTATGAATACCATAAGTTGTGTATTTGGTGTTACCCTCGCAGCCTCATGCCAGGGGACATGCCGGACTTGGAGCTGACTGTGTGTGTTGGATCGGAGAGAGAGGAACATGGAGTCGGCTCCATCACCGCACACCAGAGCTCCCATAAGCCCTTCACTTACAGACCAACCACGAAGACTCCGACCCAGCCGTCACCACATGCCTGCTGAGGCGGGAGGGAGGCAGGCAGGGAGGGAGGGGGGGAGGGAGGTGGAAGCATGGAAATTAGCTGAGGGATCTTTCACAGTTGCAACACTGGCATTCCTCACTGCTTAGATTTCTATAACACAAATGGAGCCTGAGATTTAAATCTCTTCAAACTCGACGAAAAGGAGCAGTGTTTTTTTTTCTTTTGTTGTTTTTTTTTTAAGAGAGGAAAATTGGCAGGATATTTTTTCACAACGGAGGTTATTAGATTCCATTTTAGCGTTACAGTAGCATTTGAATGAAATAAAGGACACGAGACAAATAGGTTTTCCTTTCCCTCCCATTTCCCTCGTTTTTATATACAATCTGCTCTGGCACGTTACGAGGGCTCTCAGTCAAACGTGGGCTTTGGTCAGGGTTTGTTGAGCTTCTCGAGGTACTACTACGTCTTCTTGGCCTCTGAGTCATCTAAGTAGGGGTAAAGATCGGGAGGAAGAGGGCAGCCCCGTCTTCGAAAAGCCAAAGTGTGCCTAGAATACCTCAACCGTTGATGATAATAACAATCAGAGGGCCAAAGGCAATAGCCAGGACTGAATGCAAACACATGGCTTCCATAAGACGATGCTCGACTAACCTGTTTGGTACACGATACTTTTGGACTTTTGCCTGTGTTTTCTGTATGCATCACTAATAAGACTGCTGGAGCCAAAATATTCAATAAATTAAAGGATAATTCCAGTTTATTACAACGTGCGTCTTATTTTCTTAACTTCGGCCCTCATTTATCAGTAATGATGAATGAGCGGAGCACTCACAAAGTTCCTTCACAAGATCTGGGAACACACCAGTGCTGCCGTAACAAAATCCAGCAGGGCAAGAAACGAGTGGTCTGACAATCAGACAAGTTGTAAATAAGCCAAATGTATTGCCAGATTATCTGAACCACTTTTCTTGAAGGTGGAAGTGCTTCCTAATTTTGGCTACACTGAAGAGCTCTGATTGTCTGACTGCATTTGTCGCTTGTCCAGCCTGACTTCTTTTCAGCAATTTTCCCAGATGGACTTTTTTTCACAGGAGACATTTTGACATGTCACAGTCAGGAAAGCACAGGTGTTAATGATAAAATGAATAGTGGCTAAATGCCACTTCGTCAGTCCCAGGGTCCTCTCACTGTGTATGCTGGCACATCGTCACACAGTCGTGGTTTACTGGGACAGAAAAAAGGCTCATTATGTTGGGCTGGAATGTTTTTATTACAGATTCAGTGAAAACTATGGAAATAACATACTCGTATTAAACCAGAGTTATTCTTTAACTCTTTTTATCTGCTCTTTTGTGTCGTTAAACTATTACTATTACCTGCTGTTTTCACATCTTTTTGATATGAGACTTAGAGAAGGATGATAACTTGTTCACATCCAGTATTGGGCAGAAATATGCAGATACATATTAAGTTGTAACAATTATTTTATTCGGAAATTCAGTAGTCTGCACTAATCACAAACACCCAACCAGAGCTACCAAAAGAGCAGAAAATGCACCTACCAGTAACTCCAAAGTTGTCTTACTTTCTTGTAGCATGTTCTTAGTTTGGTCGACATTTGTTTTTGTTAGTTGCAGGGTGTATTTGCAGGCTTCAAGAAAACTGCTTGCAGTCATTGGGGCTTACATTACGCTAGCTGTTGATGGTCAGCCATCAAACAAGGACGGCTGCTTGTTAAACCATAATGTCTTTTTTTTTTCTACACCTATTAAATATTAGGAGCCCCATTAGCTAACATCAGACATCATCATAGTCCTCCTGGGGTCCAAAATACGGAATAAGTGATGGGTGTTGAGGATTTGGAGTTGTTTTAAGTCACCTCATAAGGAGCTGGCCAGAGTAACAAAGGACAAATAATGTAACTAATCTCATTACTTCTAAGGTATTAGTAAGGTCAGTAAGTAAAATGTAATGAGGAACATTACAACACCATCAAATTTTTCAAATAACTTCCCCAGCACTGGTGAGGGATAAGCTTGCAGTACACACAAAAGGGGAAAACAATTAAGTTAACTAAGTGGAAAAAATATACTGTGGTAGCATTTGCCGTAACCTTTCCAACCGTGCTGCAGGACTACAAATACCAGTGGTATGACAGTAATGTGGCTGTTATTTCAATCCTTTGGGACAGCAGCAGAGGGAGAGTCCAGGCTGTTATGTGCCTGTTTATGAGGAGGCAGCGGATGAGAGGAAATTACTTTTCTGAGGTTAATATAGCCTTGCGGTTTTCCTACAGTAGCCACTCAAAGACTCCCTCCCGGTCTGTGCTGACATGGTAACTCCATCAATGCCAGCAGCTAATGTCATGTTTATCTCCCTCTAATCACGGATTTAGCCCACTAATTACAAAGCAAAATCAAAACGGCTTCAAGGCAAGTGAGGCATCATCAAAGGAATGTTTTGAGAATTATGAGAAAATCAAGGGAATTTATTAATTTCTTTCCTAATCTATGATGTTGTTTTTGTAATATAGATCATATATGTTGGCATTTCTTCAAGTCAATGCTCATGCAATGTTTAGAGTTCAGTTTTATTAATAGTCTCTGTCTGTCTTTCATTCCTTCTTTCATGCAGGAACCTGATGCCTCGTACTATGGAGGGTCAGATCACCATGGAGAAGACCCCTAGTTACTTTATCACCAAAGAAGCCCCTCGCCGAGTCTTCTCCATGAGCCGCCACACAAAGCTCATCGTGGTGGTGCGCGACCCCGTGACCCGGGCCGTTTCCGATTACACCCAGACTCTGTCCAAATCTCCCGGGCTCCCGTCCTTCCAGAACCTGGCCTTCCGCAACGCCACCACAGGCCTCATCGACACGTCTTGGAGCGCCGTGCGCATCGGCATCTACGCCAAGCACCTAGAGAACTGGCTGCGCTTCTTCCCGCTCTCGCGGCTCCTCTTTGTCAGCGGTGAGCGCCTTGTGACGGACCCGGCGGGCGAGATGGGCCGCGTGCAGGACTTCCTGGGACTCAAACGCGTGGTGACGGACAAGCACTTCTACTTCAACCAGACCAAAGGCTTCCCCTGCCTAAAGAAGCCCGAGGGAAGCAGCAGGCCGCGCTGCCTGGGGAAGTCAAAGGGCAGGCCCCATCCCCAGATCCCCTCTGAGGTCCTGCTTAGGCTCAGAGACTTCTACAGACCCTTCAATCTGAAGTTTTACCAAATGACCGGCCACAATTTTGGCTGGGACTGAACAGCTACTCACCAAAGCTCTTAAAAACTGTTAGTAGCATTCACATTCAGCCAACTACCAAAACCAGGCAGGGATACCTTGAAAGCATTGTGTTCTACCAAAGCTTTTACTGTGCAAAACATGCCTCCCCTTCATTTCCTAAGCTATGAAAACTGACTTCCTTCCTCCAGATCTCCATCCTCTATGCTAACAAAGTTTGTGAGCGCTTCAATCCCCTGAGCCACTTCAGCAAGCAACGCTAAGCAAAATCTTGGGAGAAGTGGCTCGTGCTGCTGCAGTGTGACAAGCACAAGCCACGCCGAAGTACAGTATACTGCGTAGTTGTTTTATATTGGAACTTCTAGCACTTGGCACCCCGAGTGCCAGGGGTACGCTAAGCTCCCATTGCTGTCTTAAACACTTAACAGCACAACCTCTAAATTGAAAATAACCCCAGAAAGGCGCCAGCACTGCAAAGTGATGTGCCTAAAGTTAAACCAAATGGCAAATGAGTAACAAGCCCTGACAGCCGGGCAAAGCTACGATAAACCAAATGACATACTGGAGCTCCGCTAAAAAAAAAAAAATGGCACAGACAGTGAGAAAAGGAGAAAAGGGTTATAAGTTATGCACAATGGTACAATCAAAATAAAGTTAAATGTGTGTTGTTGATACATAAATCAATCATTCGGGTTCACTTAAATCCTATCAGCATTGTTCAGCTCACCTCTGGGTGATCTGACATGTTTAAACAGTATATGCAGTTAAAGGAAGTTCTTTCAATGCAAGCTCTTTTCTGGACTGTCATTTGACATTATTGAAATTAAGGATGTAGCAAACACAGGAGGATACCTGGGAGTGGTGCAAAAAAGTACCAGAAATGTAAAATACAGTCCGCTATGTGCTGTAAATTTGCTGTTATTTAATTCGCCAGTACAATGCTTGTGTAAGATGTTCTTTACAGACAACACCTGTATCTGTGATTGTTTTCTACTTCATTTAATCGAAGCTCACCTCCACAAACGGTACTTACATGCAACTGTATATTTCTAAAAGCCTAATTTATAAGATGACAAACTATTGTTGAAATGTTTTCTCTGAGACTTTTGTATTTGAAATTCTGCTAGAAATGCTGACTAAAACTTTTATTCTAAAACATGTGTCTTGAGCTCATTTTTGCCGTGAACTCAGTTCATCCTATTTGTATTTATTCCAAACAAACCAATATTGCTGCTGGCGGGAATATAAGATACATCTGTTTAGCAGATGATTTCTTTCCTGGAAGCGACCTACCAGGCATCGGATGATTAGAAAAGAAAATAGAGTTAATCACTGTTGTGTAATTTTAAGGGGTGACTTATAGGAGACCTGACATTTATTTACAGTGCATGAAAATGCAGTGGATTGTTACTTTGATCTTTGATCTATGCTTATTTATAAAATCAAGTGCTAAATCCACAAATAGCATGAGTAAATAACTTTGAAATGGCCGTAATCTCTTTTAATAAATAATTATTGCTCATATGAACAACTGAAGCTCAAGCCAGCAGCCAGTTAACTTAAAGCACAGCATAAAGGCTGGAAACAGTGGGAAACAATGTGCCTGGCTCTGTCCAAAAGCAACAAAATCGGCCCACCAGCACATACATGTCAAGGTAATTACAGTTTTTAGAAGTATCTCCCTCTGTTTTTGACATAAACTTCACTGTAGCGAGCACACAGTTACAATCACAGTGATAGTGTTGGAGTTTACAAAGATATTTTCATTGCAACAGGGCCATGTTGGAAAATTAACAACAAAACAAACAGTCTTTTTCCCTGGTTCCAGTCTTCGTCCTGAGCTAACCAACTGGCTGCTGGCTGTAGTCTGATACTGCACAGAAAAATATGAGCGTGATTTCAATCTTCTCATGTTACTGAATGCAAGAGAGCAAATAATCAGATTTCCCAAAATCTCAGACTATTCCTTTAAGCATAAGTGAGTGGTCAGTCTTTGGCAAACACTTCCCAGTTGAAGTGTGCAGTGACGGAATGAAGTTGATGGTAGTGGGAGTGGGTGATGAAGTGGGGGGCATGTAGGAGGGGTCATATGGCCAGGCACCCAGGGCTAAATTTGAAGTTAACGCAGGACAGTGGCTTTTCTGATGTGTAAGCAATCAATTCACCGGGGTGATTGGAGACCTTTTGGGGACGGCAATCTTTGACCTCTCGGCTCCCCCTTGACCTGTGAGCCTGCTCGCCATAAACTGCTGACCACCACCGCCGCGCTGGTTAATGGAGTCGCCCTGCATGAGCTATGAGCGTGGCTTCGTGCTCTCACACACATGCACACACTCGCGCACACACACACAGATAAACACACACAGGCATACAACAACTCCCCCCTGATCCATTAATATTGCATTCTCAACCTCTGGGACCTCCACTGAGGGGAGATGGTCGGGATCAATAACTGCCTGTTTAGTTTATTGGTGGTGGGGATATGTGCTTATACGTACCATGTCCCGCTGTCACTTTGATTTAACTCCGGGGTCGAGCACGGGTCGCTATCATACATTTGTAAAATATTATTTAACACCTGATATATCTTCCATACATCTGTAATCGATGCAGGGCCTAAACACACATACACAAGGGCGCACACATGAACGCCTGACCAGGGTATGATTTCAATCTTTCCAGGGCTGCACAGTCACTACGGTGGTCTCCGGTCCACCCATCTGTTTTCTTATTTCATTTCATTACAAATCAGTAGTGGTATCAATCTTAGGGTTTTTCCATTACGGGGGGGTAGTTTTGCCTGAGCCATACCGTTGAGAGTTACAAGCAGGCAGGTCGTGCTGCCGCAACTGGTTTGGGACTGGTTTTTCCATTATGGTGTGGTGGCCTGGTTAAAAGGTGCTGCCTACTTTGCTCATTTTGATCATTTGTGGGAGGTTTCTAGCTGCAGATGCACCATGTAGCTATACAGCACCAAGCAGCAGGAAGAGAAATTTGCAACTAGCATTTGCTGGTGGATCTAATTGAAAATGTAGCAGTTTAAGAGCCACACATATCCAGGTATTTATTCTGGTGGAGACCAACAAAAGAGCTAAAAGGAGAATGGACTGACTTTTGTTTGCCAGGTGTTCAGAAATATAGCTAAAATTTAACGCTAATGTTGTAACTGCTTAACTATGTCAGCTTATAAAAGGTAACATATTAGTGGTGTGCTCACAGCTTGTTCCCACTGCACAATAAAATCTGTTATCGCAGATGTAAAGACCAAAATAACTGGAAACCGAAAATATCAACAAGGCATCAAGTTAAGAAAAGTAGAAAACTCAGCAGCCAACTGCACTTTTCAGAATAGACTTTGATTGATGGTTAGTTCGCTCGGGAAGTTTTCACCAAAACTTGCTACCATTTGACAGGTGGGGGGGTGTTCATTTTCCAGCCTGCGTACTCTCCAGTTGCAGAATATCCTCAAGTCACATGACCCCATTCATGGGTGAAGAGTGCGTAAAGGAAACCAGCCGTCTATGTCGTCGAGTTTCCCGCCGGTGAAAAGTTTCCTTTATGTTTCTCTCTGCACCACAGAGCCCTGAGACTTGAGATAGCAGCAAATCTCTCATTCATCAGCTGACTGCAGTTATTCAGGCCTGAAGGTATTGATATGCAAACAAGATGGTTCAGCTGCAGGTCTGCAGAGCAGGCCTTTATCCAAAAAGCCCTGGCTCCAGTCCCGATACATTTCTCTGTCGCTCGCACAATGACCCTCCTGTCAATGGTCCATGTGAGCGTCTGGCTCCACTGAGGGTGCATAGGATCCAAACACACATGGATTAAACCAAACCCGGATATTGGGATGGATGGGCGAATGTCACCCCTTCAGATCTTTACACCCCTAATGAAAGTGACTGGTGACCCTTGTTGAAGAGGTCAAGTGTCCTCACTCGGGTGGGAGAGGAATGGTTGTTTGGGGACTGCCTGCCAGTTTGCCAGCCTGCTTCCAGGGCACTGCTTGAGTTCAGCCAGGCGTGGAACAGCTGGAGGACAGCGAGGGGGAAGTTTTTAGAGACCACAACACTGGCCGGGCAATTACGCAGCTTACCACAATGCCTACTGCATGTCCAAAGTGATACAAATGACTTCTTTGTTCACTTGAGGACGTTTTTACCACCCATTCTGAAATACCACACTTTGATTGGATGTGTCCAGTAGAAAATGTGAGGCCATTGTCATCAGATTCATACACTTTTATGATCTTTCTCTAAAATCAAAGACGAATAATAACCATGAGGTAACATGATCAAAATAAAGAAAATCATTTTTCATATTATCATAATTGGTTTGAGCATAACCTATGACTAAAGATATGCCCTGATGATAGCACTCGGCAGAAAGACAGAAGGGATCATCAAATTTATTTAGCAATTGGATCGAAATTTCATGGTAATCCCTCCAGTACGTCTCTAGATAGATATCAGACAAAACCACAAACATCAACCCCACATCATCTGGAAAATAATGCGTATCAAACATCATGGCCATTCATTTAATCGTTTTTTAGATATTTTGCTTTGGGACCCAAGTCATTGAGCAACTGACCAACAGACTTGACAGACTTGCTGTTTACAGGCTAAATATATACAATTTGAATTACGGCAATAATGAATGTGAAATAGGCTTGTATGCAAACATCAGATTGAACATATAATCAAAAATAAAGCACTAGTGTAAGTAAAATAAAAGGACATCTGTGCTCTCGTTTTCTTCAGTAGGTTGACAAAATCCTGCCATCGTTGTACTCTAAAAATCCACAGAATAAGCACTAAAATGCTGAAAACAAGTCCCCTCTGTTCCCACGGCAGAGCAACCACACATCGTCTATCTACTGTCCACATTCCCCTTTAATGACCCAGACAACATCTCCTCTCTCTCGCTCTCTCTCTCTGTCTCTCTCTCTCTCTCTCTCCTGAAGTGACTTGAGCAACTGGTCAGCGTTCTGCTGCACGACTTGCTCTTCCCGTTGGAGGTCAGGATCAGCCCTCCGGCCTGCCCAGAGAGGTCAGAGTTCAAAGTGCATTCCACCACCAGGGTCACCTATGGTCATTTGACCCTCATATGCAGTGGGTTATTCTCAGACTGATGAGGGGAAAGTGATTATGATCTGTTACCGTCCCCTGTAATGGACTCATTTGCTGTGAATGATAGAACTAAATTGGTCATTATTGGGGAAAGTGTTCAGTGAGGAACCCTTTTGGCTGACATGATTATGTATGATCCCGTATGTTTTACCAGATTGTGGCTGAGTGCGACAGCAGTGGGTTTTCAATCAGACACAAAACTATACATCAGTCTGAAATGTGTAACATAACCTGAAAAATTGCACAGATTTTAATGAAACAACTGCCTGCTAGAGGGATTTCTTTGTGGGTGGGGTGTGTCCTGGTGGTCATTTAATAGAGGAGTCATCTGTTGCCCTTTGACCTCAAAGTATGGAAGTGTGAGTAAGAGGGAGCGTCTGCTGTCAGCCAGACATACCTGAGTCTGACACCTTAACTCTAGCACTCTCAACACGAAGATCCTTCATTAAAATATAACGTTTTGTTTAACTCTTTTCAGATTTTTACAAAATCTTCAGAACTAAGCGCTAACTAGCCAGTTCTTCTATTTATTCTCTGTTGCCAGAAATCAAAGGATTATTTTTTTCTCACGATATACCACACTGATGGTTCAGGACTGGACACAGGCTGAAGCAATTCTCAGATAATTATTACGTTAAGACCCTGTCACAAATTGAGGGACTCTTGGCTAACAATCTAACATCAAAACATGCATCTCTGTTGTAGAAACCACATCAATTTTAGCATGAGACACACACATAGCTCGCGCTATTCAGGGACCCAACCACAAAGAAACAACAAAGAAGCAGACACTGATCTTGAGATTTAAAAAGGAAGGCAAATAGACACAAAATGACCACAAA
>JBCAUF010000062.1:7177047-7187230 GCA_038406115.1 Haemulon aurolineatum | reverse complement strand
CAAAGTCCCCTATATCTTCCACTCTTAAATGCTGTAATAAATCAAGGCAAAGTTGCATGGACACACGATACATGATGCACACACACACCCACGCAGGTTAAAAGGGAGATAAATCGATTTTTGAGTGCTTCGGGCTCCGGTGCGGTTCAGATGAAGGGGGCGCAGTGTCGGTTGCTGGCTGCGCAGAAATCCCACAGAGACAATTAAACTACTGACCCATGTCATCAAGGATTTGTCTTGGCTTCCTGTTTGGAAAGATGGTAGGAAGCAGACTTTTGGGCCAGATGGCAGGAGTAGACACACACACACACACACACACACACACACAAACACACACACCTGGAACAGGCGGTCAGAGTTCCTACTTGGTAAGACCGGATTTGTGGCCATGGTTTGAACCTGTGACCTGCAGTGCTCAGCTACATGGAGACTCATTGTTGAGTTAATGAACGGGTTGACTGACACACACACACACATTGTGTTTTAAATTGGATATACGTGACATTATGTATCAGAGGGTGTTGTACGAGGACATGGGCTGTTGATTGAACGTTATGTAGGGAAATCTTTCAGTAACACTCAATTTGCACATTTATACTGAATGCAAAACTTAACATTTTGTAGATGTCTGAAGCAACAATATGATGTCCATTCACAGTGACTTTTTAGTTTTTGTGACTTTACTTTTTACTAACTAAATCTCCACTTGTTTTCCTTTATAAGCTAAACCGGGATGCAAGCATTGGCAAAATATGTAAGAATATGTTGGCACATGCAAGCTTTGTAATTAGGACTCAACCTGACCATTATGTTCATTATGGAGTCATCTGCTGCGGCTTTTCTCAATTATTCAATTCATAGGTAGGTCCTTACAATGGGGATTAATACGCTTTTCTGAAGCCCAGGGAGACATTTTGGAGCATCTTGTTTTTGAGGCCAAAGCCCAAAGGTCAGTTTACTGTCACATAAACAAACAAACAAACAAACATAACATTTGCGTCCCGGAGCAAAGTAATATTTGCTACTTTTACATGAAAAATCACTTCAATGTGTAATTGATTATTCAAAAAGTCATTTAATTTTGTCAAAATAAAAAAAATGTGTAGAAAAAAAAAGAAAAGAAAAGCAATATAGACCTATTACAGGAGGAAATGATCCATTAATCCTCCCGAGCTGAACCGAAAACTCATCTTAATGATTTTTAATCTTAACGGTGAGCTGAGAAGCAGCAGTGTGTGTGATTTACCTCTGCTGTGCAATAAAACATGTCTCGACTTTGACACGCAAAATTACAACTGAAAAGTGCTCCACATAGTCTGAAGACAGAAGTAGAGCACACACACACATACACACACACACACACACACACACACACACACACACACACACCCAGCTCCTAACAGGAAGCTGATAGCATCTTGGAAGGTGTTTCATCTGCTGTGAACCGACACACAAGTGTAAGTGTGCATTTGGTGTGTGTGTGTGTGCACAGTGGCATTTTGCAGGTGTGTTTTTATCTCTCTGCCTCTTTCGTCTTTCGTCTGGCACACTGAGCGCTCTGAGTTGAGCGTGTTTGAACAGGTCAGATAGAAAAGAAGAAGCGGCGACGACAATGGCGGGTTTAATTCGGGGGGCCGTGAAGTGAAATGCACCTTCCTGTTTATACGGAGTCCTCCGCCGGGTGCATCGGGCTGGAAAACTGGTTTGGTTTTCCAGGAGCCCTCCAGCATTTTCACAATGCATTTTTCATGTCAGTTCGCCCATGAGCGGATCGTCTCGAGTGCCTACAAGCCGCGCTGTTTATCTTTGTTGTGTTTTTCGCGGCTACTTGTCACCGCTCCAGTCGTTCTTTCATCTAAGATACGCCTGTCAAGACATTTAAATAGAATGTAACAACAGCATGTAGAGCAATGTGAAGTGAACTGTCAGGTGGGGTACGCAGACACGTCAACGTCTTACTTAGTCTTCATTTACAGATTTTTTTCCTGCTCCTCTTAGGGGACATAACCCATATCCAAAGCACTGATACCATTCGGGTCGCGTTACGTACGTGTTCATGTTTTGACAGAGCTGACACATTTGGATGACTACCTCTCTTTCTGTTTCGTGTTTAAATCAGTTTGAATGACGGCAGATGTCAGAAAATAGTGACAAATGCACAGCACAACTTTGCAGATCCAAGGGAACGTCTTCAAAGTCCTAAACTCAAAGATACTCAACTTACAAAATAGTCACACAGTCACTTTCCCTGTTTGCCAGATAATTTTTGGATGGAGACACCAGCAGAGGATTGGTAGAAATGGGTGGTTCTGACTGGAGGGGATTTTTCTCTATGACTGTGTGAACTGTTTTCACTGTGGCAGTCTCGAACGTGCTCATTGGCTGAGACGCCGCAGCCGAAACTGTGCCAAACAATTCACCAGAATCGAAAGTCTGAGGCGCACGCAAGCTCAAAGGTCTCCGTGGTCATTTTGATGCCACTGGTAGCACAAAATTAGCCGGCGGACGTGTTGTGCGTAATTGTGGCTAGACAGTGACGCCATCGCTGCAGTTCGAAAGCACGGATGTTGCCTTCAGCAGGTAGCTGCTGATCAAGATACCAAACTGACACAAGCGAAGAAATAATCTCACGGAAGACCAAATGATCAAGATTTGAGCTGATCCCCGGCAATCTAGACAGGGATTTCTTTAATTCTCTCGCTCGCTCGCTCTCTCTTTCTGTGTCTCTCTCTCGCACATCATGTCTCTTTTTTTTTTTTAAACACTGTCTCATCTCAGATCATTCTCGCTTTTTCCCACACATCATCACGCTGAATCAAAGCCAGAACGGCCTTACCAGCATGACAGATACACCTGTGCCGCCAGAACACTAGTACAAATCAATCAGAGATGATTAAAAAAAACAAAGCAAATTCAAACATGCAAGCTATTTTTACTTTACAGAATAAAATAAAGTGAAAACAAAGGAAATCTTTTAGCAGTCTTTACTCAGTTCTTGTTTGTATTCCTCTTTGTGACATAAATAGACATTTGCAGTTATACTAATCCTCTTTTCGACACCCAGTATGATTTTAATCTCAAGTCACCCACTCACCACTGTGTTGTTGGTTACATTTTCCTTTCCCCGCCTAGAGATAAAGACAGAAATAAGTCAGTTGTAGTCCATGAATTAAAACAAGCACTGTACGTAAGACAGATTGATGGGGGTTAAAGTGAAGGCCCGCTGACCGTACAGTAGAGGCATGGACAGATGGGTCGCTGAGAGGGCATAAGTGGATTATTGAATGAAGGGTATGATAGGGTTGATGAATGATGGGCAGATGTACTGACACGCAGTCGCTTTGAAGCGTTCATCTTGTCTTCAATAAAATACAAGCTCTCCATGTGCTGGGTTGAAGCTGCATAAACAGGTTTCCTGACTGTGTCAGGAACATGTAAGAAAAAACTGGAGAGTCTTTGAAGAATTGAGTTGCACTGGCAAAGCTTCTTCTGAATGTGTCAGCTGAAAGTCGAGATATTTTATGAGAATGAAAAAAGTATTCTCCTGTAACAAATAATGCAAGTACAGTGTAACCACCAAAGACCCTTTATAGAGGCTATAAATGGAACAAAAAACAGGTCACTCACTCATAGAACTTTTTTTTGCATGATTGAATTGTCAATGTTTATATTGGTTTGGTCAATCTATCAGTGCATTCCTTTTAGCTAACTGTATGAACAGTCAACTATTTATCCGTACATTTTAGTGAACTATTTCAACTGTTTAGCCGTCTGTTTTGATGAAATTTTAATTTCTCTTTTTTGAAAAAAGCTTCTCTGTTTCACAATCTACCATGTACTCCGTCCATGCCATTCTCTGTAGCTGGAAATCATATTTTTTAACAATGATTCCATTTGACCCGTCTGTTCCGCAACATATTTCACAATTTCTTCATCAAAACAGGAATTTTTTTTCAGATTTTCTCATTGGCAACAAAATCCATGAAAAGACCAGAGCCAATAATGTGTGTCTGGGTGGAGCCTGACGCAAATTAACCACACTGTTGCCCTGGGGGACATGTTTCTTCATCATGAAAGCGAATACTGTGGGATTTTTTTGGTCAGTCACATATACTGTATCCTGCTGCAGTGTACTCACTCAAGCACCAGACTTAATCAATCTGCAGCAGAAAATAGCCCTAGCACATGCCCTTTTGGACTCCTGTTTAAGGTTAAAACTACAGTGTCCAGCAGACATCACATACCAGTCACGGGTAGGAAAGTCAGAAAGTTCAGAGAGATAAACTAGCACATTGTTGTTTTTTGTGTTTTCATTATGTTTGATGAAAATTTGGAATAATGTCATATCCATTGCAGGGATTCTGTCCATTGTAGTTTTCTAATTTAACATTTTGCTCAAGAAATTCTTTAATAGGAACCCATCGTCTTTTTCTTGAACTTGTAACAAAAAGCCTGGATGAATAGCAAACTGCCCCTCAAAAAGGAATTTTAATCTGCCAATTATGTGGCCTATACTGGCCTCCAAAGTCGTCTTCAATGTCCATTTGATGACAATGCTGTCCCCCGGCCAGAGTTCTCCTGAGAGACTCCAGACTTCTCTATGAAGATCCTGAATAACTCCTCTATGTTTCTTTGTAACCACAATTATGACCTCCATTTTCCCTCTAAATATTCTTTTCAGAGCCAATTCTCTCTCGCCCGACTATCTTACCCTAATGTGGCATCTGTGGGCAATTACCATTAAGTTTTCATACAAGGCCAGCCAACAGAGGAAGCTGTTGTATTGGAGCTCCCAGCATGAGTCTGCTGGCTGCGTAGAGGGACGGCAGGAAGGAGGGATGGCGGGAGGGATGGATGGCTGCTGAGGAGGTCTATTCATGTCTCAAGGCGAGACCCATACTTGAGTAGACACTTATTGTGACGGTGACCTTCCTGTCACCATGCAGCTAACACAAAGCAGCTTCACGCGCGGGTCAGCTGAGTTGTTCTCTTTGTTTCTCGTCCCGCCTGTCAACTCTTCACTCTGTCTCACTCTGTCTGTCCACGTCTGTTGCTCTTTACTATGTGGTTTAACGTTTGGTTATTGAATTCTCTTCATCATCCAGCCATCCATTCCAAAGTGACACATTTAAGCACTTTAGCAGTACGGGGTTTACGGGTTTACATTACAAGACAAGAGGATTACTCATAAAATATACAGTAAAACCTCAATGAAGTGACTGTAACAGCATTTATGGCTGATAGAGTTAAATTTAGACTCATTAAAGGGCTGCATGACCCTTCAACCTAATGTATGATAATCAGGGGATGTCCTCTCAGTTCCTGGAAGTAATGCAGTCAACAAGTCATCCTGGTGCATTGTGTCTGTAAGGCAAAGTGAATGGGGAATCTAATAGGATTTAATTGTTTCTTCTAATGAATAAAATAACAATTCATTTTTATTTGGCACAGATTTTTCACTTTCTGTCACTTTATTATTGTGCTTTCTGTCATAGATTTGGTGAGTCCATTTGTGTAAAATTGTTTATGGCTTATTTTATCTCTTTCTCCCTTAGTAGAGTAGATTTGTTGAATTTTGGAAAAGTGAAAACACTGGAAACAAAGGAAGCTTTCTAATAATATTCAGGCAGTCAACCATATTAAAATACTGGTTCTTGTGTGCTTGTCCATAACCCAGTGAGAGTGGAATATTGCTGGATTAAATCCATGGCTAGAAATGATAGTGGGAAAGTCAATGAGAGAGGATTTAAATTCTTTCATCGAAGCAGTACCCTTGAGAAACTTCCAGTGGATCTGCCCAGTAATCAATGTAAGACTGTGAGAATATGTATGAAGAAAAACCAGTCACTTAGAAATTGATACGATAGGTTTTTTTTGGTAAAGAAAAAACAAAATTGTTGAACCACAGAGAAAGTACAGACAGGTAGTTGGGGTGGATGTTGTGTCTGCAAAACTGAGGACTGAGTCTCATGTGAGGGAAGGTTTGCATGTTGGTTAAACCTGCGATGACAATTTTTTTGGCCTTAAAGCCTCTTAGAAATGGGCTGTGAATGCAACACTTGACAAAAGACTATATTATCATCTTATAAAGTAAATATGGTGACATAGGCATTTATTTGAAGTCATGTTTTGGTGCATAAGCCCAGTAGTACTCTGCTTTTATCTCTGTTTTGGCCCCTGAAGACTCCTGACATGAACATCTGGCTCTTTAGCTGCTAAATACTCCACCGTGTTGACAAGCTCATTGCTAAATTTGCAGTGTGTCGTAAAAACCAAAACAGTGAGCTGAAAGATGCAAATACGATGTGAAAATATAGATCAGTGACCTTTTATTGTTAGAGAAAGGTTGTGGTTTGGGGGGGTTAAGTGTCAATACGAACAAACACAAACATGTTCTGTCTCATGCCCCAAGTCACTTTTGACTTTTTTGGTATGCAACCAAGACTATGGGCTTCCCCTAACCTTAACCAAGTGTGCCTGAACCCAACCACAGAAACCTTAATTACACTTCAGTTGTCACAGTCACATCTTTTATTGTATTGAAATAACAGATAGTGAAGGGGAAAGAGACGAAAGACATTGTTAGTGAACATTTGGCAGTGTGTTGATAAAGAATGTAACGTGGGTGGCATTACATTTCTCATGTTATTTCTAGCAGACCGGGCTGATGAGGGTGATTTGGTTTGGCAACTTTACACAGATAAATAATGTTTTAATGAGGAGTGCGCAACTCCGAGTGGTTTTTGAAAACAGGGTGTTCTGAACTTTGTTTCACTATGACTCATGAGGATACAATGTGCCTTATTCTACAGATCAACATGTGGTCGATCGAGTTCTCTACTGTTATCTGTTCTGCATTTTGCCCGATGATTGTTTTTAGGGGCTGCGGATGGCATGACACTGTGTGCTATACAGTTTAGTCATGTTAGACTTCAGCTGAAACATGGTAGTCCCCATAGAGACTTTAAAAAAGACTTGACCTCTATTATGCAAACCTCATAATTATAAGTTTAGCTTGCCCTGTTTTGTTACAAAAGTTCGTTGGAGTTCTGCCTTTTCAGTGTTCTGCACAGAAGTCAGTTTGTAGTTCTTGGCAGAGCTGCCAACCGAAAGGTCGAACATGGACTTCAGCAGCGATGCACTCCTCATCTCAGAGCACTGGTGCGTCTCCTGCAGCCTCCTGTATGATTGATGGGTGAATGCTACATCCCGCGTGTGGAAATTCAACTTATACATTCTCTTCCTTCACACATACGAGGGTACTTCCTGTTCCCAGTACATGAAAGTAAGCACCAAATAAAACCAGTTACATTCATTTATAGTCAAGGGCACACCCAGTTTTTAAAAAAGGGTCGGGAGAAAAGTACCTGTGAGGTAAAAATAGCACGCATGTGTGAACTTGCTCTTACTCTTTTATATCACTGTCACTGTTGTGCATGAGTGCTCTGTCAGCACAGGTGTAGCTGTCATGCTCCATGAGGCCATTCTTGGTTTGACTGAGCGAGATAATGGGAGGGAAAATGAAGAAAAGAACAAGCAAACAGGACATGGACACAAAAAAAAGACTGAAAGAGACAAAAAATTAACAAATAACAGCATAAAAGGCAGGAACAGTGTTCACTTTTCCATTAACGTCGGGGAGGAGTGGAGATGGAACTAACACACTTTGCAGCATATATGTCAGGTGCCACATTTCTTTTTCCTCCCCGTGTCTCTTATGTTTCGATCCCAGTTTCTCCTCCTCTCTCTCTCTCTAACTGCTCTGTCTGCCTCATCTCCCCTCACATCATCCTGCAGTCTCTAGCGGCTTCTGTCACCAGCTTCTACTTTATGAGAGTCTCGACTGGCAGAGGGGAACCAGACGTCCTCTCAGCTGAGAAAACTCCGCTCGATCCTCTCAAGCGCCATACCTGGCTCGGGAGCTAAGAAACCGTTATGCTCTCGCTCTCTCTCTCTCTCTCTCCAGTGGCATTTTTGGCAGTCGAATATACCATGAGGTGTTGGAACAGTTGGAGTGATGACTGGCATTGCTGGCTTTTTATTTGGAGAGTTTTTACCATTAAGTCATTTCAGCCACATTGCCCGGCAGCCACCAGCGACGTCTTACTGTTATAATCGTAAAAGCTGCTATAATCAATATTATTATTTCAACAATGGATCAAGTGACTGAGGGTAGCGTGAAGGTGGTTGCTCGTAGTGACAAAACCACAGAGAAATATGACCCGACTCTTTTATATGACCCAGCATTTTGGCGTCTTTTAGCAAATTTTTTTTTGTTTTATGGCCACTAACTTTATTGTTCAGTCTCCTGAATCTTGTTTTCAAATACTGGTGCACATAGGAGAGCATTTAGCAGCTAAAGAGACGGATATTCCCCTCAGAGGTCAGTGAAGGCCAAACCGGGGCTATAAGGACGGTCAATTTTGGAGTCAACATTCATCGGGTGCGCTCAAACCCGGCTCCTAATGAATACTAATGTTGCTGCTGAGTGTGTAAACGGTGTGCTTGCAAGTTTAGCAGATCAAATTTAAAAGTGAAAAGTTTCCACCATCCCCATGTGAACAAAAAGGTCAGTTAAGGCTGCTGTTGAACAATCTGCACTGCAAGCATTTTGTAGTCTTGTGTCTAAAAAAAAAAAAAAAAAAAAAAAGTGTCTGGATCTCTGAAGTACCTTGAAAATACGTTGGAGCCAGTGTCATCGCGCATTAGGGTAATGATACACAGACGGGAGGGAGGGTTACATCCGCTGTTGTCTCTGCAGCTTCACCGGAGCTAAATGCGCCCTCATGGCTCAGAGGCAGAAACAGGTAAACTAATGCAGATGTTTGGCATAGCAGACAGACGGACGCGCTCGCCACACGCATCAGAGGTATGAATTAACAAGCGCAAGCATGCGAACGCACACACACTCTCATGCACATGCCGTCCTGCATTTTTTAACCGTGCTGCAAGCCCGCACAGTGGAACTATGCAAATGGGTGTCACATGTTGTTTAGGCACGCATGTGCATGGTAGACAACGTTTTTTTATCGAGAGAGAAAATGTGTCTTCTCCACATCCATCTCTCCCTTTTCTACAGTACCTCCACATGGCGTCATGCTGTTTATTCCCTGCTTCGCTGCAATAGATCTCCTTTTCCCTTCTCTCTCTCTCTCTCTCCTTGACTTGATGCTGCGTGTTTTTTTTCTCCCCTCCTCGCTCTCTACCCCTTCGCTCCTTTCATCTCCTCCCAACATGACGCGAAGTCCTCTCTCTGCTTTTTTCATCGTCTCCATCTGCTGTTGTATTCTCCTCCACTCCCTGCTTTGATTCATACCGGGCTCGTCTGCAGACACGATGGCAGTGCGAGAGAGTTGTGGCCACAGCTTTATTGCCGTGTTAACACAGTGGTAGAACATTTCCAGCCGTAATGAATGCATGCAGAACTTTTGAATTTTTTTTCTTCTTTTTTTTTCTTTCAGCGTTTCCAGCCTCGATTGTTGACATTTATTGTGATAAGGTCGTGACAGGTGCCCTGCCACGGTTGCCCTGAGGTTTTACTTGACAGCGAGCTCTGCAAAGATCGCACAACTTTCATCCTCCTCGTCTTCCTGTTCAGACTGCTTTGTCAGAGGCGTGTGGGTGTGAAGCGAAGTGCAGTGGGTCGGGGGTTTGAACGCTGCGAGATTCAAAAGCTGCTTTCCCACAAGCCTCGAGTCGACCTACAGTACAGTAGGAAACACTTGATAGCAGGAGCCCATGCCAATCCTTTAATCATCTCTTAATTGCTTCCATGGGAGACGTGGCTCACTGTGAGAAAGATCTGAGACTTTTTTGATTATGCAAAACCGGGAGTGGAGGAAGTTTAGCTGTGGATTTTAACTTTTACCGCTTTTGCACCGGTTTCAGGTTGCCAATTAAATCTTAGCTGCTTAGACAGCTGAGAAGAGAAATGATTGTGCTCGGAAGCAGACAAAGCATGTAGGGCTGACCTCTGATCTGCTCTGATTGTCTGTGCTACTGTTTATCTCTGCATAGTTAAGCAGCTTTTTTATGCTGTTCCCTTTTTTATTAAGGTCAGTGGACATTCTGCCACAAGAGAAAAACATCTTTCTTAAGTCTATTGATTTCACATTAAGTGCACCCAACTAACAGTTATTTTCATTATGGGTTAATATGACAGTTATTTTCATGATTGTTTGGT
>JBCAUF010000062.1:6971786-6992713 GCA_038406115.1 Haemulon aurolineatum | reverse complement strand
TGCTTTTACAATTAATCACGTAGTGTGTATATGTATATGACAAAACATAACTATTTTATATAATCTTTTAATAGACAGTGACAAATCATATGTATTTATGATCATGACGATTTAGGATTATTTATGACCCTAATGCAACAGTTGGGGTACATCTGTGACCAGTCAAACTACGTGGCTGCAACCAACCCGTTGCGTTAAATAAAGTGAATCATGCACATTTTTGACCTCACCGAATGCTCGAATCATCAAAACATGCTCCAGCTTGGCAAGCGAGTGAGGAGCGCTGATCCCCGCCAGCTCTCCCAGTCTGTCTCGCTGGCTGCAGGCCCAGAGGGCAGGGCACACGGATAGATGGGCCTGTCGCTGGCTCTCTGCTGCCCAGATGGCTCGCTCTGTCAGCGGGCTCACCACCAGGAGGGGTGGCACCCTGACGTCAGGCCATGATTGGATACGCCAACTTTCATTTGCTTCCCCCCAACACCTGTGGACTGCGTGGAGAAATGAGAGGGTGGTGGTACTGGAGCCTGGCCGAGTGTGTTTGTATGTTCTTGGCTATCATTTGAGAGCCAATTTAAGTTGAACACTTGCAGTGTGCCGGTGTTCATTGGATATAATTTTGGCTGATTTTAACCTCTTTAAGGTGATTCACCTCCTCAGCTTCATGGTGATTATATGTCAGAGTTGTGTTTATATGGTGGAGAAAAAAAATCTAATTCAATACAGGTTCATGTTATATAATCAAAAACTCCAGGAGTATTGATAAAATTATTTATTTTAGACTACCTCTTGCATTAAATGTACAGCAGTTTTTTATTTAAAGGGACAGTTCACTTCAAAACTAAAAATACATATTTTTCCTCCGAACTATAGTGCTTTTTAACAATTAATTTGATTGTTGCGGTGCGGGCTGCAGAGTTTTGGAGATATTGGCAGTGGAGATGTTTGCCTTCTAAGTATTATGGAAGTCGATGGCACTTGGCTCGTGGTGCTCAAAGTGTCTAAAACTATATTTGTTTTCAACAGCAACGTCTCTTTCCAGAAATGATGATTGTAACTTGTTTTGTGTGTGTGTGTGTGTGTGTTTGTGCAAATGTGTGTGTTACATAACTTGTCTTTCTTTAACAACTAAACATGAACACAGTGTGATCAGGTGACTGGGTACACTGCTGAATTTATTGATTTAATTCAGAATTATTGCTTTCCCTTTTTGTGACAAAAAAGTTAATTCCTCAGAGTAAAGCAGCCGTAAACTATTCTACTGAACATGATAATTATATCACAGAATTATCAGGAATTATGGCATGAGTATACAAATCCATTCTGAAAGCAATTTTCAGTTTGGATATCATTATCACAGTTCTCAGTGGTGTCATTGTTTATCTCCCACTTTCTAGAAGTCAGGTCTTTGGCAGGAAAATCATTTATTTTATGATTTAATTATCAAGCCCAACCTTGATTTCATGCTTTGAACTGGTGCTGTTGCTTATCGAGTCAACCCCTCCCATCTTCAGCCTTTAAACACTTCTAGGGTTGTGATGACTGGTGGTGCTCTGTCTGATCATTCTTGTGGTTTTCTTTGACTTAGTTATCTCTGTGCACACCAATGTTCAATCAGAGTTAATCAAAAACAGACTGAAGACACCGGTGAATTATTCATCCAGGGTTTCTCTTCCACACTTGCCCTCTCTTGGGTCTCAGTCAATGATCTTGTGGATAATTTATGTTCAAAAATTACAAATGTTATTAATGCCATTGGCCCCATATAAGACAAAGGCTGTCTCTGGTAAGAAAAGAGCACCGTGGAAAAATGCCATGCCAGTAAAAATTAATGAAAGAGAGTGTCACAAAGCTAAGTGATGAAAAACAAATCTTCAGGTTCATTACAACATCTATAAAGAGAACTTAGACTCTAACTTACTCTCTGACTTTACTTTTCCTTATTTGTTACTGTTAACAGGCTGACAAACCCTCTGTTGTCAGTAGCCCCCGAACACCTGTCTACTAAGCACAGGCTGTCAGTTCCTCAATATCATCTGCATTCTCCACTTCACTCTCCACCAATTTAATTAGCGTGACACAATTTGGTCCTTTCAACTATGAAACCTTGGAAGAAATTGTGCAACATCTGAAATCCTCCTCCTGCTGCTGCCTTGATATTCTCCCTACAGGCTTCTTCAAAAATGTTTTTAACTGCATGGCATCAGATCTTCGGCAAAGTCAACATTTTTCTACTCAGGATATTTCCCACAGGGCCGGAAAACTGCAGTTATTAAGCCTCTCTTTAAAAAAGAATAATCTAGACAACTCACTAATGAACAATTACAAGCCCATACTGTATTAGGCCTCCCATGTACAAGTAAAATCACTGAAAAGGCTATTTTTTACTTAGCGAACACCTTCCTGGGCTTGGTTAGTTTGATGTTGATGTTTATCAGGTTTCAGCCTCACCACAGCACCGACTGCTCTTGTTAGGGTCTCGAAAGAAATCTACTTGAATGAAGACAGTGAAAAAGTTTCTTAGATTAGTCTGTAACGTCATTGAGATCTAAGAATACGTGAAAGTCCTATTTGAATGACATAACTTTGTGTGGATTGGCAGGTGCACGATATGCGGAGTTCCCCTAAGCTCTATTCTTGGGCATCTTCTGTTCAACATCTACATGATCTCACTGGTACAGCCTCTGGAAAACAACAAACTATTTTAACATAATTATGCAGACAAACACAGCTTTATAGAATGATATCACCAAGTGACTTTATTCCAATAAAAACACTGAGAATAGACAATTAACAAATGAACGCTTGGATGTGCTACAATGTTCTCCAGTTAAACAAAGATGAAAATTAAATAACTGTTTTTGGATCCAAACAAAGACAATTAAAATTTAGTGCTCAGTTTCAGTCATTCAGGCAAAAAATCTCCCAACTATCACCACAAGAATATATCACAATTTATGTCTCAGCAGGATTTAGACAAATGTGTTTATGCATTTATTTTCATTAGGCTCGACGACTGTAATTCTGTTGGCTGATGCTAAAAAGTCAGACAGCTGCTACAGCCCTCGCTAATAAAGGAGAGCGGATCACATCAGCTCTCTGCAGTTCTCCGACCTGCCAACACTGTCTTCCTGCACGTCAAAGAACTGACTTTAAAATGCTACCGTCGGTTTATGAGGCACTCAGTGTTTTAGAGCCAAAATGCACTTCTGATCTGCTGCTTCTGCTGTTAAGAACTGTCTGGAAGAGGTCTGCTTACTGTCCCCAGTGTCAAAACTAAACATGATGAGGCAGCATTCGGTTTTCATGCGCCGCATATCTGGAACAAGCTCCCAGAAAACTTCAGGTCTGCTCCAGTTCTTAGTATTTCAGGACTTGTCAGTTTTCCTTAATTAAACTTAGGGGTTCTTTCTCATATCTTGCACTGCACTGTAACTACACTGTAATGGTCTTTCTCTTGATTTATCTGGTATAACGTATTCTATTTTATTCTATCCCACCTGAATATATCTTTTTAAATAGTTTATAATACCCCATCTCTCTTTCCTTAATGCCTTTTATAGCACTGAATTGCATGTTGTTGAATGGGCACCATACACATAAACTTGCTTTGCCTAGACTCCAGCATGAAGTAATTTGACTCAGCCAAACAAAAGTGGATTTAAGTCCTCGGGCATTATATAGTACTGCAGAAGATTTGTGTTGTGAAATTACTTTCTCTACTCCAGCAATAGGAATGGGAGTCCTAACTCGTGGAGCATGTAATTTAACTGCCTCAGCTGTCATTACTTTGAATTTGAAAACTTTGATGAACCTTGGGTGAATGGTGGAGTACCGCCTAGTGGCTTTTGCTTTTCAAACTGGTTGCTTCACCTACAGTATGTCTTGTAATGTCTTTCCTTAGATGCCTTGCTCACACAGCTCACGAAATGGAGCCAAAAATATCTGGCGGCTAAATTGATCTTGCCACCATGTAGCGATAACTTCTTGGATTCCATCAGGAACCAAAACACTCAGGCGTACATAAAATACGCTCCTTTTTTCGGTGTCTCTGCTGATTTCACTTCTGAAATGTTAACAACCCCCTCATGCCATCAGGCCGCTCACAGGCCTCTCATGTGCGTTCAAAAGCAGGTGACCTATGACCCGAGTCCCCCACATGCACTTGAAGTGCGCACTTGAATGAGAAAAACACTGAGGAAAAACACCACTGCTGTGGGTTTTACACCCTGGCAGCTGATGAAAGTGTTGCAAAGAGATTCATGTGTCTTTTATGTGTGTGTGGTGTGTTCTCGCTTATGTATGTGTGTGTATATATTTGTACATGTGCAAGCACTGGGGAACTGTGACAGCGCTTTGGATCAATAAACAGGAACCGGCTTTCATCTGTCACAGTAGAATAAATCAGCTACAGGAACGGTGCAAAGAGCAAAGGCCATGTCGCTGACCTCAAGTCTGTCCAGGAAGCTGCCATCTTTAGAGGACACATATTTGTTTATTTATTTACTTTGTGCAGTGTCAACAATTTCCCCCTGCAATCCCTAAAATGAGCCGTCATGTTCTCTCAAAGAAATTACAGAGATGGCGATTTTTACAGATCATCACAATCCTGCTGCAGTGAAGTAAAGGACTAGACCTCAATTTCAGAGCAGAATAGCCCTACATGTGCATGTGAGTGTGTGTGTGGGTCTGTGAATGAATTACTGTCCTGTAGAGTCCTCGAGCAAGCAATTCCCACCTGCTCACTACCCTCTGGCTGCACTGGAGTCAGCTAATCTCTAATTTAGCACGGGGAGAGTGGAAAAATATGAATACAATATGTGGATTTTGGAGTTGGATTTTTGTTGAAGATGAACGTGTTGATATTTGCACGTCGAAATGCCACATCTTATCAGCAGCCTCTGTGGTTCAGTGTGTTTTGCTGCTTGTTCTGCAGAGCTGATGATACATCTCCTCCAGATCTCTGTCTAAATTGATGGACAAAAGTTTGGAGTGACTAAATTTGAGATGATAGATGCATGTCAGAGTCATCATCATCCATTTAGCAAACAGAATCGAGGAGGCGGTTTTTGGAGCCAGACATGTTTCTGCTTTCGGAAGGGGCTGCACACAAACTGTGTCACACACAAACACCAAAACAAAGTGAGACAGAAAGCCACACTCGTGTCAAAATTCAGAGCACATCCCAAAAAGACTGTTTGATTGTGATTCACCCGCGGGGGAGGTTCATAAAGGTTGCTCAGAAAAGCAGGGTTTATCTGGCAAAGCCTGGCTTGAACAAGCCTAACAAAGTGAAGCGGGCTGAGCCTTTTCACTAAGCCAATCCAGAGCTGATTTGATCTTCAAATGTGGTTTAAGGAAAAATCTCAAGCTCACCATCTACACAACAGAGACAAACACACACAAGAGTGAGAGAAAGACATCCTGGGAAAGCAGAAACCTGACAAGGCAAGGGATGAGGTGTAAGTTTGGGCCCAGCATTACTGTCAATGTGGTTCAGGTAGTAGGCTTATGCTGTGCGTAGGCCATTTGGGTGAATGCTGACATTAGCTCTTCACAGTAGCTGATGAGTTGTCATATGTGTTGTTTAAAGTTGCAATATGGCCTGATTTTCCAGACTTTCACTGACTGGTGTCTTTTCAGTTTCAGATTTCCTCTGTTCACATGACTTACATCATCCTTTTGAACAGCATTTGAGCTTCTACCCTGAGCGTGACGTCAGAGGAAAATGGCAGCAGTGTGAATATTGTCTATGACTAATGGATCAGAATGTCAACATGTTGACTGGTGTCGTGCTTGGTGTGATCTCATCGCAAGATGGTCTCTAGTTTGTAACATAAAGCTTTATGGGAACTGGTTGGTGGTTTCGGGGGCACTCTCAGTATCCGACTTTGAAAACAACTTCAGACTGAGCTCCAGTGGTAAACTTAATTCATGAAACACCCTTCTGTTAAGTGTGCAGCATGTCAGAGCAACGTTTTTCACGTCTCGTTTCTTGTGTAATTGTGTTGGTGCTCTCTGCTGATGTCTCCTTATGAAGATTTCTTGCTCTAAGATCTCTTCTGGAAAGGAGATCTTAATCTCAATGAGACTGCCTGATTAAATACATAAACATAAGCTAGTAATCTTAAGTGCAGTTATATGGAGCTTTCTGAGAGCTGATTTCTTAGTAGTAGAAGTTCAAAAAGTTTCCAAACAACATGAGTTATGCCTTGTTTATAAAGCACTAGCTAGCATAATAAACAAAATAAACACCATGACACCCTAGAATCATTAGATAAAATCAACATTTATTATAAAAATACAACCAATCATGTCACAGTCGTGGTGTTCGGTATGGTCATTCATTAGAATTCAACATAGGAACAAGTCAAAGTGTGTTCCCCCATTCACAGAGCCAATGTGCTCCAAAACAAATTCACACACACACAAAAAAGATAAAGAACAATGTGACTGAGCTCGGCTACCATGAGGATATAAAAATAGATAAGGACATAAGGTTCCTTCTCAAACAGGAAATGAAGGAGATGGACTCTGAGTCGTCTTTCACACATCACACTCATTATCCATTCCTCTCAGACGCCCCCTCCTCCCTCCATCACATGCTGACTTTTTGGAAAAGAGACAGAATCCGTCAGTGTGAAATGAGGTCAGTGATCGCGTCGCTGATGGAAAATCACCTACAGCACCCACCAGACCACGGACACACACACACACACACACAGACAGGGAGTACATACACTTTCTCTCCACACTCGCAGTCTCTCTCCGACACACACAGATGTGTTGCTAAAGGGTTGCTATGACAACTCTCTTAAATTCCCAGTCGGTCAGGGCGAGTGTGAGAGTCTGTGCGTGTGTGTGTGTGGAGAGTGTAATCGAGTAGAGTCATTTAGGGCTCACAGAGAAAGTCATTTTGTTGCAGTAATGTCCATTTTAAAGACAATTTCAGGACTGTGAGCTTCCGAATAAGCCTGCAGCGAGTAGGCTGTGACACTGTGGGGCTGTTTGGGCAATGACTTAACAGTCAGGAAGTGCTGTGCTCCTCCCATTAATCACCAACAGATCACTATGTTTTATTGGCCTGACACCATTCCTTACGCTTGTCATTTAACAACACAATCACACTTTCTTCATTTTATGCCCCGGGCTCACAGCGAGGACCCCAAACAGATTAAACCGATTAGGTGTGATTTCAATGTGAAGTGTTGCATCATAAATTTTGATTTAAACTCTGATCCAATGATGAAATATTTTCATCACAAAAACATCACAGTGAGGAAAAAAACCATTCAGTTTGATCTACATCTCCATAAACAAGTAATTCGAAGAAGCCAAAATGGATATTGCAACATGCACGCCTTAGTAATTTATCCGTATTGGAGTAATGCAAGAGTAATGGATTTGGGCAGATATAAACTCTGCAATACTGCTTAACATAGAAAGGAGTTATAATCCTACTCATTTTTTAGAACATCGAAGGACCCATCTTTTTCTGCAGAAGCTAGTCAATGTGTTTGCATTCTGTAATTACCTCTTTATATAATAGTTGTGCTTGTTAGTGGCAGGGTCCGCCATGCCTGCCCTGGCTTTAAATTCCCTCCACACGCACAGGGGATTCACTTGAAATCATGTGTAATTGAGCCTCACTGTTTACGCTCCTGATTCTGTATCAGAGCTGTATTAAGTTACTAATGCTAATGCAAACTGAATATTTCCTGCTGCTGCTTCTTCGCGTTTGAAGTGGCTTTTACTGGGGAAGGCAGTGTATTTGCCACGGAGGTTAGTGCCGACAGCAATTTTTCATCAGAAATGTCTGTATAAAACATGTCATTTGGTTACAGCGGATCGGTTTTAATTCTTCATCAATGAGGACTAAATTCTTAAGGATTATGACTTCAGAAAAAAAATCAGAGTCAAAAACAAGATAGTAATTTTTGCTATAATTAATATGGAGTAAAAAAAGCATCTCAGAACAGTCATGTTTTGCCTGTGAGGGCAGTGTAAGGAGCTACAAACAGACAGGTCAAAGTCTGATCAGAGGTCAGCAGTCAGTTCTACATCTTCCAGGTTAGTTAAACAATGTACCACATTAAACATAAAAAAGCCACAACACTCAATACAGTGATTGCATAGGATGGCCAAGAAGGCGTTTGACTGCAGCAATAACAAACAAACTAGAAAAAGCTACATGTATGACAACTGGATAGTTTCATTTCATTAAAGGAAAATTCCACCCTTTCATACACTTTGTATCACCTGTCCAACCTATTTCTACATACCTTACCGTGATTTCCTACATCTCCCACGAGCCTTTTCAGAACATAAAGTGAATTCAACAAACAAGCCACGTAGCTCTCAAAAACCCTTTTCATTCCTCTTTGCACGGTTACAGTGGTTACCTGTAGAGACAGGAAAGAAACTGCACCACCAGAACAACAAAACTCACCCTGAAACACAGAGACCACCTACAGTCACTGTGCTGAACGACGCCTCAGCCTTTAAGGTGGAATCTTCCTTCAATGTTAAGGTGTGGATACATTTAAACTTACACTAACAACATGAACTTTACCATAGCGCATAGTCCTGATCTTTGAACATTTACACTGCACAGACAGAGTGGGTGTCAGTCTGGCTTGTGCTTCTCCACAAAACGACCGCTAGTTTGACGAAAAAAAACATTCAATGATCTTTGTGTGTCCCTTTTAGGGCAGCGGGGGCAGAGATAATAACATCCACTCTGCCAAGAGCTACTCCCAGGAAAACATTCAGCCGAGAGAGAAAATGAACTCAATTTCATTTTATCATAAGTGTGTTTGGCATGGGGTTGCATCTTTGTTGGTTTTTCTCCTTCTGGTCAAACAGTACATTCCTCAGTACAAACCAGTAAATTATTTTCTTACACTTGCATAAATACACAGACTGCAGTCAACTTTAGTATTATTAATGAGACTGTGTAGTGGATCATAAGCCTAAATCTAAAGTTTTAGCTTCTCACGTTGGCACAAATGATCTACTAGGAACCCAAAGTATGAATGATTTGAATATCTCAGTATTTGCTGACTGGTTGGCCAGTCACGCAGCAATCTCCAAAAACCTTGCTGTGTCGGAAGAACAAGGGCTCAAAACTGTATTATCAAAACAAAACAATTTACAAAAAAAACCCCAAAAACTTGTTATTGTCAAGCCAAGTTTTCCCTGATGTGGCCCTCAGGCCTGCAGAAGCCTCCTGAGATCCTCGTCCATGCCTCCCGCTCTCAGCTGCTCCAGGCTGTGGTAGCGGTGGACGACGTTGTCGGCGGTCACTACCACCACCCTGACGCCGTGGGTGTCCTCGCCGAGCTGGCAGCCGATGGCCGAGCTCACGACCATGTCCAGGCCGTCGTGGCAGCCGCCGGCGTTTCGGTGATAGTGGCCGGAGAAGACCGCCTTCACCCCTGTGACGACGAGAGAGGCGTGAGAGTGCTGTATTTGGTGCGTCACCAAAGTTAACGGCAGAGATCCAAGCATTCAATGTTAGAACAAAGAGGCTGAAATGTGTTTGTTTAGTGGCCTGATTTCGTCTCTGCTTACGTCACAGATTTAAACTGGGATATTACTATGAATAGGCATCATGCTGTTTAGAGTGCCATGTGATTCACACCACGTCTGACCCCTCTGTCCCACATGTAGCCCAAATAAAGATCCTTTATGTACCGTTATTAATACCTCACAACACAAAATGACAAAAAATATGTTCACAAGCACTTGACAGGGTTAGTGATCGACACCTGTGACTCGATGTTAGCTCCATAAGGAGATGTCTGGTTTTAAATAACTCATTTTATAGCATTTTGTGTGTTTTTAAAGAACCCGCTGCTCATTTTTTTGGGTTTCTAATAGAGAGATTTAATTATACAGTAGCTCATTCAGCATTAGCATAACATCACTAGTCGCTGGACCTGTTGTAGATACATGCATTACAAGAGTACTGTTATGTTAAACTAAAAGGAGAGATTAAGTGAAGACAGAATGAAAGAAAAATAGAGACAAGAGGAAGAAAGGAAGGAGGAAACAAAGTGAAATACATGAAAAAGAAAGAAATCAGAGGGGAAAGGAAAACAGAAAATAAGAAAGGAGAGATGGAGGGAAGAGACAGAGACAGAAAGAAAGGTGGGCTGAAAAACAGAAGAACTGGGAAACTACAGAGGAGGAGAGGGGGGATGGATGAAGAAAGAAAGGCAAAGAAGAGCAAAAGAACATACAGGGGAGTCTTCCTACTTGTAGCATAGTTTGTAAACCTGGGGAGCTTTCATTAGGGGAGCCACGATTTTCAATTTATTTTCAATTACACACGACATCATTAATAGAACGGTGAGGGTGAGGCTCGGCCCTGCGGCAGTGGCGCTGTGTCACTACAGTTGAAATGCCTGCACACTTAAAATGGCACGCCGAAAAAAAAAGCCTCACTCTGAATGAGGGCTGCAAAATTAGTTGTTCCTGCTGTGTGTGTGTGTGTGTGTGTGTGTGTCTGTGAAGGTACCACTTGTCTGACTGATGTGTCACTTTGTTTTATTTATTTATTTATTTTTGGGGGGGGACCAATTTGACTTGCTGGGAAGTTGGTGTCATTTTGGGGCCGATTATCACTTGAATGAGGGGTAAACATAAGGTTAAGATTTAGATTAAAGAGAAAACATTTGAATAGGGGTCATGCTGGGTTTATTGGTCACACTTTTATTCAGAGGTGCATGTGTTCATTCTGATGTCCACCTGTGTGTTTCGTGTTCACAGATGCACGCATGTGTACGTGAGGGGATTTGATTTTAAACTGCAGGCTTCTGGCAGAGAAATTACTGCAGCTCTATTTTTTAACCGCGTTCTGTTTCCATGGAGGGAAGTCTAGCTGCCTTGCTGCCTTGTCTCCAGAGAGACACCCAGCCAAAAAAAGAGAAGAAAAAAAAAAACGAAAGAAAGAAAGAAAGAAAACTGGCAACAAAAGAGGATAAATTGCAGTCTGCGCATGAGAAAGACACCGGTCTGTCCCAGAAATCTGCACAACAAAGACAAGGAGGATCCGTCCGAAAAAACAAAACAAAACAAAAAAACATCTCATCTATCCACTTCTGATACTACTTCGATGTCAGTGCCGTGAAATTGCCCTGAATCATCAAGTCCGCCACTCTACATAATCGAACAGCACCAGCATACAAATGTGACCTAAATTTATATTAATATTCAGAGCTATGTGAGGACAGCGGTTGCACATGCTGGACCATTTAATAATTAATCTGCCAAAGATGAAAATTGATGATTTAGGCCTCTCTCTCTGTGTGTCTATGTGTGTGTGTGTGTTAAATTCATTTGCAATCAAAACGTGGGGCAGCACCGTGTGGAGCCCACCCTCCTGTGACTTGTGGCTGGGCCAGCAGCTATATCATTATGGGCCATGCATTTCATGAATCTGTTTGTGTACATGTACGTACGTGTGGACAGGAATAATAGCCTTTCACATAACCTTGCCACTGCTGGTGACCTGGCCAGGGGTCAACGTCGTCCAGTCGCAAACGTGTGCACATGTGTATTTGTGTACGTGTGCGCCCTTGATGTCGTTTCGAGATGAGGGCCAAAAGGCCAAAAACGCCCTCCACGTCTCTAGGCCAAAGCCTGTACTCATTATTCTCTTTGACTGTGTGTGTATAGACGTGTGTGTGTGCACTCCCTCTCCGCTGACAGACACCTAAGTGTTTTTATCTGTCCTGCGAGGAATCACGCAGCTCGTCTGCAATTATTCAGACCCTGCGAATGAAAACAAAGCGAAGAAGCAACAGAAGTGTGAAGCAAGGAAAATGTTTGATGTGATCACCTGATGACTCAGTTAGCGACGCCGATTGTGGAAATGTTGGATTTGTCACAGTATCCCCATGAGGGCTGCGACTTCTTCGTCACCTCGGGGAGACGAGGTGGTGGGAGGAAGACGCCAAGACAGCAATAGTAGAGAAGTGATAGACAGGAATTAATCCTGTAATAATAATCGTGACGAATAAACCGGCAGGGAGAAAAGAAAAGATCTTTCCCGAGCTCCAACGGTTTTTCAGAGCCTCCTCTAAAACTCCCAAGGATGCCATGATTAATCGTGCCGCCAAATAAAAGTGTGTGGGCGTGTGCAAGTGTGCATATGTATACATGTGTCAGTGCGTCTGAGTTCTGCAGCCACGTCTCTGATGATCCACATCCCACGCACGCGCCGCATGACACCACCACGCAGCAGCAGTGAGCTTCCCCCATATGTATGTGACATATTTATGATGCATCCATGTAGCGGACTTGTGCTGCATGTTTGCTGGTCAGAGCACTGAAAATGAGAACAACTACTGTAGGAAGCACCGGTAGGCCCAGCGCTAAAGCAGTCGTCCAACATTCACTTTCGTGCTGAGAGTTAGATTGATCGAAGACGGTTAGCTTAGTGAAAGTAAAAACAAAAGAAAACAAGACATAATGTGCTAATTAGTGAGCCTTAGTGGTGCCGGTAAACTCTTTATACTAAACTAAGCTAACTGCTGGCTGTAGCTTCGTATTTAGCACACAGACGTGTCTGTGGTAACAATCTTCTCGTCCAACTGTCAACAAATAGACCAAGAACAGCATTTCAAACCATTGCTTTAATAAAACAACCTCAATTACCTAGCATCCGTTCCAACAATGAGTCAAGTACAACATTATGTGTAGGTGGTGATATCTGGCTATTTGTAGGCACTCCAGCAGTTTTGTTTTTGAAACTGGACATCATATCTTTCTATTCTGTAGGATTCTGAGATGCACCTCTTAGTTTTCTCCTAAGACTAACCTGTCTAATGTCTATCAGGCAGAAAGGGACCTCTGTTAGGTGTTCACACGAAACTACAGGATTCATCTCAAGGTCTTAAGTATAGCTGAGAATCCAAGTGGACTGTACCCATGGACAATTTGTGTATCGTGGATATGACTCAGCCCGCTCCCGTCAGCTTGTTCCACTGGCTCTTTCGGGGAATATACGATTTCATAGACACAATTTAGCAAAGGCCCGGCGATAACACCCTGACTTGAATTCATTTGAGCACGTCCTTTTCAGAGTCATTACACAGGCTTTAGAAGTCAGACTCTCCGAGAGAAAAGATGGCCCGCCTGAGAAAGAAAAGTGTTTTCAATCTCCAAAAGATTGTCCGCATGAATAAAAGATAAACAATCGAAAAAATAAAATAACAACAGAATAAAGAGGAATATATGCAGTCAGAGGATGAAGCTGACCTCTGAAATTGTCTGAAAGAAAATGATTGCGAGAAAGCGCTCTTGCAAACGGAGGGGTAGAGGCTGAGATTGCCTGCATGGAACTGAAATTATACAAAATAAAAAGCAAAAACCCCCCAAAAAACTAAAGCCTAGAATATCCTAGCATTGTTTCAAAGACTTGCCTTAGCCAATAACTATTGATTGACCCCTTTTAGACCCAACACAGTGATGAAGGATAACCCCTTATTGGCACCCCACTTCCTGAGTTGGGTTGAGTGCTGGTGAGACATGGGGAGAATGCTTGGTAAGGCATTGACCACTGAGTAACAAAACAAAGAAAACTGGGTGAAGGTGATTTTGTCTTGTGTATGTAGACCATCTCGCAGGTCTCTGCACTGGCTACCAGTCAGGCGTGAGCATTGACTTTGAGGTACTGCTGGTTCTGACCGCCACCTGCCGTGTGAAGCCCCCAGGCCTCATAGGTCATCTGGAGAAGGTCTGCTAACCTCTCCTTGAGTAAAAACAAAACATAGTGAAGCTGCATTTCCTAATTATGCCACCCGCTAACTCTCTGAAGCGCTCAGATTTGCCCCAATTGTGACAGCTTTTTATTTCTATTTCACTCAAAGTGTCAAGACTTCCACTTTTTCTGCTAAAAGGAGAAGGCAACTCCAAACTGTAAACAGCGGCTGTGATCCTCTTGCTGGAATGAAAACTTGAGAGCTTGTTGACTTGCATGTACTGCTGTAGGCTACCACTGCCTCCAGGATAATAATAGCTGGCACCCTTCTGGGAAAATGACCTTCATTTGACAATGAAGAAATACAATGCACAACTCTTTTTCACTTTGCTTCGCTCCAATCAAAGCAGCACACCTCACTTTCTGTACGTAGTGATCCAACTGCCTCAAAGTACAATCAGCGTGGGTGGCCTGGTGGGACGTCAACCCTTCAGAGCAGTACTGTTCGTGCCATAGTGCTTGCCATTCAGCTACACAAAGAATCAAATCCTTCTCCTTCCGCTGATAATACCATAATTCCATATACCGAATGGACCATATAGCCGTGCTAAGTGTAAGTGCCTTGCTTTACCCACTGAGCTACACGCAAACGGGGAGGACGGTCCGTGTTCAGAGAGTGTTAAACAGCGGTAGCACATACAGTAGAGGATTGTTGCGTCCAATTTCAACCCATTTTTGTCTCTTTACGATGCTCTGCTGCAGTCTTCCGTTTTCCCCTTTCTCGCTGAGTGGGTGCCCTCGCCAGAGCACGCACTCTCCGTGCTGATAATTCCACATCTTGTCTCGGTCTCTGCGGAAATCCCATTTACCTGTCAGCCTTGAAACAGTGCTGGTTCTTTTGTGCTTTTCTTTGTGATAAAGACTCCCATCTGGGGACTGGCCTTTGCTTTGACAGACAAGAGGTTGGGGGGAGGGAGGGAGAGTGAGTGAGGGAGGGTGTTGCTAGAGCGCTCAGAAAACACCCGGAGTAAGCAGCCAGGGTGATGAAAACATATTGAATGCTAACGGAGGAAAATTACCCTGAGTCAAATTGAATTCTACGCGGGGTTGCAGAAAAATGCACGGAAAGGAGGAGAGGAGTCCCTTCCGAGACTCCATTTCGACTGCATTTAGTTTATATTATGATTTATACATGCAGCAGTCACGTTCGCCTTAATTGGTTGACGTGCTTGAATATTCCGAAACAGCTTTACTATTTATATGCAAATAATGGTCGCTGATGTACACTGCGGATTAAAGGAATAAAGGAATAAAAGGAAAGTAAAGAAACGTCTGTCCACATCTGGTCGTGTTTGATGTTTGTGGCTCCTTCCTTCATTTGGCCCTCCCCTCCTCTCCGTTCCCACTCTCCATCATCTCCCTTTCATCTCGTGGTCACTGATTGGATTTGTTAATTGCGAGCTAAGTTCCTATCTGGCCGCCAAACCTCTCCCCTATCAGTGATTACCTCTCGGAGAAGCCACTTTCCCTGCGGACCTTTCCTCCTTTTCTCCATCTCTCTCTTTGACACAAACTCTTAATGTGGTTCAGAACAAAGCTGTCATCTGCACATCTGTGAGAATGGGCTGCGTGGGAGTGAACATGCAACGTGTGCGCCCGCACTGAAGGGCGGTTGTCATTAAAGTGCAGGTCTGGGAAATAATTCATCATGAAATTGTGGCTGTTGATAATTTGCATGACAGGGCGATACGAAATGATGTAGCGTGGTGAGGCATCTTGCAGCGCCGGTTCCCCATAAATCACTCTCAGCCATCAGTCACCACGCAGCATCCCCTTCCTGTGTCCTCCAGTTACTCACATAGACACACACACACATGCGCACAAAAATCACACAGGGAGCTAGGGAATGAGTAGAAAAGTAGTCAGCATGTCATCTATTGCTCAGAGTGCATGTATGCCTTTTGGCCATTTTGTACCCGACGTGGTTCCTAATCATCCAGAATTCACCAAGCTATGATCCTTCTGTTTCTCCGAGTACGACAGGCCTTGAAACTGTGAAGATGTCACTGATGCACAGGGGCGTAGTAGCAAAGGGAGGATAGTTGGAACCCCGGGCCAAAACCAGAGGAGGACCCTAAACAAACCTGGAGTTTAAGTTTCTTTTCCATTTCTCTTCATCTGTAGAAATTTGAGTCCTACGTCAGTGTTGGTTCAGAGAGTGGGCAGCCCACGTCTTGGACTCATTCTACTGTAGATATGAGAGTAAAACACCTCTAAGTGCTGCTTAAGGCTCAGCAGGGGAGGAAACGGAAGGTGAGCAGAGGTGAGGTGTTGCTGTGTGGAGCTAACCATAGAACTGCCAACGATGGAGTCGACTTTTGAAAGAACTTGAGAAAGATGAGAACTTGCATCAGCTCAGAAGTAGAAGTAAAACTTAATAATGACTACAGTTAAATAGACTGTAATATTCCAATATTAAAACAATTAGCCAGTGGAGGACTGCAACAAATTACATTTACTCAATCAGTGTACTTAAATGTACTACAAGGAGTTTTTAACTGGTTATGAAACAGTTTCAATTCAATACTGAGGCTTCTATATGACCTCCATAAGCAAATGAGACCATGGCTATTCCTACAACATGTTATAGTTCAGAATCTGTTTGGTCAACAATCTGTTTGGTCCAATAATAGTTGAAATGTCTAGAAGAGCCATATGATTAAACAATTTTATATCCATTAAAGTTAGCAGAGCACTGAACTGGAAGTTCGTCGGTTGGCTGAGGGAGGTCTCCGGTGCGCATACTCTAGGGCCCCAAAATGCAAAAGCTAAGCGGAAGATCGTTATGTTTTTACACTTGGATGTCCGAAGCTTTTGGTTTCATGCACCACTGAGCTGATTTCGTAAAAATGAATGGGGTTTTGTAAGGCTGTATCCAGTTCTTAATACATTCAAGGTTTTACTTCAGTAAGGGTCTAAAACCAGGAAACCGTTACACTTGCAATGGAGCACTTTTTATATTTAGGGATTTCTATTATCAAACTAATCATAAGGAAACATTATTAAGTATCTGACCAGATATGCAATTCCAGGTATTGTGGAAATCTTGGGGAGAAAAGACATCAACAAGAGCAATGTAGTAGTCTATAGTTTCCCTGCGAATCTAAATGACTTTTACATAGCTGCCAAAGGGAAGACATGGGAATCAAGTGGAAACGAGGCAAGACGTTCATCAACTGTTCAATCAATAAAACAGCAAATTAACAGGAAGCGTGGAGGATTGCTTAATGGATATCGTCCATTCTAACAGTCCTGATTGTTGAGCATGACAATATGATGGATTGGTAAACTAAAGCTATGTTTAGACTGTCTTTAGCCCCAATTCATTTCAATGAGGCTACTGCCTCAACATGGCAGGTAGGTGATTCCTGATCGATTATTAAATAAGGTTTTATTATTTATCTGGCTATCATCCATCCTCTAAGTATTATAAACCACTGTGCACTGTTTCAGCATCTGATAAACCTCCAAATTTACAAATCTATTACTCAAACCCACCTTCACTGTATCGCATCATCTGACCGGTCCCCGAAACAACACGGCCACGCCAACATAGCCCCCATTTTTCTGTCAGAATAAGTCACCCCCCCTTCCAACCCCCACCTTGGCTTACGGTAGAAAGAGAGAGCGAGACAAAGAGAAAGACAGAATAAGAGAGCGAGATAAAGAAAATGCAAAAGCATTATTCATCCTCATCATTAAAACAATGGGGTTAAAGGCTTAACCGTGGCCTCTTATCAAATCCCCAGTGGGTGATAAATGTGTCTTCGCTTTTGAACAGAGGAGGACCCTTGCTGATAAAGACAACCAGCGGCAGGAGAGAGAGAGAGAGAAAAAGAGTGAGAGACGGAGAAGGGAAGATGGAGAGGAGCACACGGCTTATCTTCGCTGCTAATTAGCTACTGTATGTACAACTCTACAGCCGCTGGCGTTGTTGGGAATTCCAATGAAATTCTCCGCTGCACTCTTGTTTTTGTTTTTTGCCCATACATAAACATGGTTTGGAGGCAGCATGGCAGTGTGTATCTGTCTGTATATCTCATTCGTCCTTGTTTGTATGTGAGCTGAAGGTATCCGGAATGTAGGATACAAACCTTGGAGGAGGAGGAGGAGGAGGGCAGAGAAATCTAATTACAGTACTACCATCTATGAGGAGAGAAGAGGCTGAGAGCACTGCTGGGATTTCTGCTACTCCACTTGCCTCTCAGAAAGCAGACACCAGTTCGCAGCAACGGGAATTCAATCTTCTCTGGATGTGTCCGTAAAACCTGTCCTCTGAAAATTCAACGTCCTCAACGAGCGAGCAGCCTACAATTTTTGCAGAAACTAAATGTCGGCGGAGTTGCCTTCACGCACTGAAAAATTGGCATAGGTAGGGGCCATAACGCCAGGGAGAGCATATTTACTATGATTATGGGTATGACAGTGACGAGGCAGTACCCATAACAAGAGTAAAGAAGTTCCTCCAGGGTTTTAGGGCCTTGCATGATTGTTACCAACAAGCTGACCGTACTGACTGAAAGGACAACTACCAAGTAGTAAATAACACAAAAAAATAAAAACAAGTTGTTTTGTTTTGTTCACTGGTTGTCGAAAGAGTTCACAAAGCACCCAATAAACCTGACTTCTTTGTGCATTCGAAACATGTCCTTTTTATAATCAGGGGCTTGGTTTAAGCTCAGAAGACATTCAACGCAGAGAGCAAGCGCACAATTAAATGCAAGATTTAATATCAACCAAATCACTGTCAAATCAGACATCACCGTAATTGCCTGTGCAATTAAAAAAGGGATTGCACGATCCTTTACTTTGCCCGTGAGGGGGTCATCACATGGAGACAGTGCATCATTAATATGAGTTGGAATGCAGTCAACAGTTCCCAGGGTGGAACGGCTCGCTCTGATGAGCCACGGGAAGACTAATTGGTGTCGCACCTTTCCCATGTGCGGCTGTGCTGCTGAGATAACGTATAGATACTTACTGTATAATATATCCTGCATTGGGAAACGCCCCACTGCATCATGATTTATATGCAAATCGCATTACGCGCGCACAAAAAACGTGTACAAAACAAACAGTCGTGCACACACAATCGCTCAAACTCACATATCCTGTGAGAAGAAGGAGCGGGGAGAGAAAATGAAAAAATACCTCAGTGAGGAAAAATCAATTAAATGTATTTCTTTGTCTGCAGGGGACTATATTCTCCATTTCCAACGTGTGTCCCTGGAGTGGGTAGGGGGCTGCAGAAACCCAGCAGCAGCGGCAGCAACCTCACAAATGCTGAGCTAAATCCCCAGCTGCTGCGAGTCAACTGACACCACAAAGAGACACCTTTGCAGCGGATGGAGAACTCGGTCACACATGGCGGCGTGTACTTACTTATGAGGATTGATTTGATGCCAAAGACATATTTGCGCGACATCCAGTGATTCCATTTCAAGGCCGCTTTCTGAAGAATTAGAATTACTGGCTGGGGAATGAGGAAAGCAATCCAATTTTACCTCTTTGTTCTCGCCAGACTGCTGTTTCTCTAAATAAGAACCAATCAGAACTTTGAGGAAGCCAAATGAGAAGAATATCCTAGATATTTTTTTTGAATATTGTCCATGTGATATTGGAACAAAGAAACACTCAGGGTATCATGAAGAGCTTCTCAGTAGGGATCGTGAGGCAAAACTTACTGTCTAAAGCATGTAATCCTATAAATGCTAGTATAGACTCGATAAACTGACCAAGAAAGGCCAGCTCTGTCCTGGGTTGCCCCCTCGACTCAGTGCAGGTGGTGGGAGAGACTGTGCAATTTTTTAGCCCATGTGCAACTGCTGCTATTGCTGTTATCTGTTGTTGTGTGCTTTTGTCATTTTCTCTTGTACGTAGTGTTTAATATATTACTATTCTTTACTCATACTGGATCTATATTGCTAGCTCTTTTTTTCCCATACATTTATGTAAATTATTTATTATCGATGCCTACCTCTGTTTTTCATTATCCACTTTGCTGCTGTAACAATGTGAATTTCCACTGTGGGACAATGAAGGAAATCTTATCTTATCTTAGCTACATTTGTCTTCCTGGCAAAATTACATATGAGAACTGAACATACACTCGTCCTTGTAAACCCGCATACTTTAATGAAAATCTCAGAAGAAGAATGACATTAATGCTTCATTTGTGCCACTGCTCAACTGCTCCTGTGTGGACGTACGTGTGAGGTTAATGACGCTGGCCTTTACTGTAATGACAGTAATGATCACCAGAGTACAGGAGCACATCTGGAAGCTTCAGATCACGGGGTGAAGCGGTGAGGACAGACCAACATGGGAAGGAGATGATGCGTGAATAACGCAACGCAAAGAGGGGGAAAAAATTACCATAGCCAATCTAGCCAATGTCCAGAAGAGACATAATTTAGTACGGATGAGAGGAAGCACAGCCTGAATGGGTAGGAAGACAAACAATACACGTTATTTTTTTTCTTCAATTTGCAGTAAAGAACATTTTCTGCAATTCCTCGCGAGATTCAATTGTTTTCTCCTCTAAAAAGCATGAAGTCGCTGGATATTTTTTATCAGGTGCAAACTGCATGAAGCTTCATGCACCTTCCTACATTTTGCAGCTCACATCTAAAAATAAATAAATATGTTGTAGTACATAAAGTATGTACCATTTTTTGCTCATTCATTGAAGATGCTGAGTTATTTCATTAAGTAAAACTCCGACCTGATGGTGGCTCTGGATGAAAAGATAATGATTAGGATTCGTCCTCTGTGGACCATGAATGTCTGTGCCAGATGGCATGGCAATCCATCCAAGAGCTGCAATGATATTGCACTCCTCAGATCAATTTAAAAACTGCTTTCTGACCAATATCCGGTACAGGAGCATCGCTGTGCTCTGACACAGAGCACAGTGATGATCACAGTCGGTTGCTTTTACAATCGTGCCTCAAGGACATGTTCCAGTAGATTCACGGTATAGACGTTACAGCATCAGTCACAAAGACGTTCCTTGTAGGAGATGAAGGAGAGAGCAGAAGGGGCATGAAAGAGAAACCGGAGGATCAGAGGAGAGCAGAAAGAACTAACAGACAAAGGCTGTATTATTCAACAATAACTAGTTGATTCCTTTTGTGTGAGCACTCTCTTTTTCTTTTTTTTT
>JBCAUF010000062.1:6623042-6633917 GCA_038406115.1 Haemulon aurolineatum | reverse complement strand
GAATCTACAATGTAAAAAGTCATGAAAACAATGGAAACGCATTGAGTGTGTCCAAACTTTTGGCCTGTACTGTATATCATATTAAAACAAATCAACTCCTACAGTCTTATTAAAATGAAGAGTAAATCTTAACTCAAACTCCTGGCTCCCAGTTGTGATGTGGAACACGTTCTTCCTCTTTGCGCTGTACTCAAAGGCGGTCTGGAAACCAATATTCTATAATGTAAAGAAGACCATCTAATACATTAAATGTTCTGCAAGTTACACTGTTTGTCTTATCTCTCAAGTAATTCAGTCTTAAGACCACAAGAATAAAAGCTGCGACGTGCAATTCACAGTAGAAACTAACATCTTACCAGCATTTTCCCAGCAGCCTCCTTGATTTTTTCCACTTTTGCCTCTGACAGGCCCTTGATGTTGCACAAAGCCTTGCGAGTAGTCATCTGGATCCCCTTCACAGTGCAGATGCCCACTGACTTCATCTTTTTGATGTCGGCCACATTCTGTGAACGCAGGTGGGTCGGCTCAGAGAGACACTCAACAACAGACAAACTGACTTGGCAAAACAGTCACTGTGCCATTTAAACATCAACCAAAGTGCGCGTCAGATGTTGCATGGTTGTTCTCGTCTGAGAGGGTACAAGGTGTCAGTGAACAGCACCAGCCCTGCTTTGTACTCACAATCCCATGTTTCTGTAGGAGGTCAATATCTTGGAAGAAAGACTCCTGTTAAGATCAGGGAAAAATAAAATCTACATGACAGTGATACTGAGGTGGAATAATTTGGTTTTAAGGGCTTTATAAATTAAGCAAAACGCTTAACTACAACCTCACCTCCTCATCCTGGAGACTATTGTCATTTTCAACAACTTGGTCTTCTGCAGCTTTCATCTTCATTGTGGTGTGCGTTGAGTGTTGAGGATCAAATGGACTTGTTAGCTAAAAAAAAGGGGGGGGGGGGAGTGAGTTAGCTAAGTTAGCACAGTTTCCAGGTTGTTAAGCGAAATTGATAACTTACCTTGTTATATTTCGGTCATTCAACTGCTTGTAACATAAACAAGAGTTTCAGTTTAACTATCAAAATTCTAGCAATTGCTGTTTATTGACTTGAACTGTAAAACGACAACAATCTTGAGATAGTGGCTAAACTAATGTAGCTTCAGGTTAAAAGGCAGAGTACTGGCCTACTGGCGCGGGGCAAGTGGCGGGAATTCGTTATTTTTGTCCCATTCGGGTGCAGTCGGAAATTCCTGTTTCATCAGTGGTGCGACCACAAACCATATGGATGTTTGCTTCTAATTGTGTTTTTGAATAGAGGAACCGGAATAACTCTTTAGAGCTATTTATAGCAGGTCTGACTTTTTACTTATTTACTTGTGACCACATGCTCATATAGGACATGTTCCAGTTACAACCCTGCTGAAAAAGAGCAGTGAATGTAGCATTGGACGCTGTAAATTGTGTTCATAGATTGTCCCTCTTTGCATAACTTTGCAGTATCGTATTGTTTGTATTCATTTGTGGTGCCTTGAAAGACCAAGTGACCTGGGTAAGCTCTATGTATGATAGTGCTAAAAACGTGGGCATCATCTCTACAATAATGGACATTTTATACTGCAGACATGTGGGCCTGTTGGTGACATCTCACAGCAGGAAAAGTACAGGTGTAAGTAAAAACGTTCATTTTAGCTGCATGGCATTTAGGCACTCCACTTCCAGCATAATTATTAGTTATTATTTGCACCTGTGCTTTTCCTGCTGTGACAAGTCATAGTCATTTGAGTCTAAAATCTATTTTGAAACAACATAAAATGCATCTGCAAATTAAAAATAAAAGATAATTCAGTGGAAAGACAATCTTACACTCCCCTAAACTCATTTTAATGTCACGTTCAAAATGTCATTGCTTACTTGTGAATATCCTTGATCTAGCAATTTAGTCTGCTCTTTAATTCATATAAAAGTGCAATTACATGGCTAAAAGTAAACACTTGACTCATTCGGTTTGGTGTTTTAATTACTGCAGTCACGTTGAACACAAAACAGAGACATGGGTTTGCTTGGTGAACAGAGGTAAGAGATTGCAAATTGTCACACGGATAACAACAGAGAAAAGAACATTCTCTTAGGACAGGACACATCATGATGAGACATTTAGCATCAAAACTTTATCGACCACCGAGATACACCTGTCCAAGGATGTATAATGTGTTTCCTCTCTTTAAGAACAAAATAGTTTTGCATTTCACATACCTCCAATGGAAAAAGACACAGCAATCTTTGAATGATTGAACACCTTGGAATCTTGCAGAGCTGCGTTTTACAATCCACTGTTCTAAAACCAGGGAAATTTAATAAAACCTTCGATAACTGTGGCCAGTTTGACAGGCATCGCACTATAGCGTACATCCGTAGTGCAACAGTGAACTGTGAGTGAGTCTACTCTACAGCGCCCATTAGACCACATTACTATCATTTAATATGGTCAATAGTGTGCTCGGCAATGCATCTGTCCTGTCTGTCGGGTATTTCATTTACATAATCGTCCACATGGAAGTGGAACCAGCAAGCTCATGATGATGGACAAATTCGCCAACATACTGCAAGCATTGTAACGCTCTTCAGACTGCAAACACCAAAACATACAATTGATAACCGCCAGATTTATTTACTTTCAATGTATCCACCTGTACCTGCTACCCCTTACAGAACACATTATTAATGTTGATAGAAGTATTTATTTTAAAAAAGAAACAGAAAATAGAAGCATTGCTCCTGGAAAAAAGTCTCTGCATGATGTTGGGAGTAAGGAGAGACAGTGAGAGAGAAGTTTTAGAAACGCATCAGATCATCCTCCTCCTCCTTCTCCAATCCCATCAACCAATCCAATACATTCAGTGAGCCAAATGTTGCGCCTTCCTTTTTTTTCTTTTAGCTGCAGCTCTTTGCCCTTCTTCATGGTCTCTCTGTCTCTCCTTGCGACCGGCCACGCTGTACTGCTAGCAGCCGATCCCAGGTTCACGTTGGCCCTTCCCTTCTCTCACATCTTGCCAGGCGCGGGGGGCATCATGCCCGGCATCCCACCAGACATTCCAGTGTTAGGCCCCAACAGGATCTAGAGGGGAAAGAGTTGATTGTTCAGCTTGTGTTCTCATCATGCAAAACACATTTTCTCTTCACACTGAATCGCAATGAGCACCCACCTGTCTCTGCTGTTGTAGTTGCTGCTGCTCCAGCTGTAGTCTTTCTGTCTCAAACACGACAGGCAGCACCAGGATCATAAAAGAGGTAGTACCGACCCAGAGTGCCGAGCGGGAAAAACTGGAACAAGCCAAAAACTCAATTAGTTCCTGTTGTTTTAGATGAGCCCATAAAGTGAATCTAGCTCAGGACCAACAGCTGCTGCTAGGACCAAATCTACGAATTAGCAGGTAATCTCTTTATCTAGTGGGTAGCCCACTGGCACGCCGCATAAATCTGTGCACTGGTAATGGGTGGGGTATGGTAAGAAACATACCTGTAAAACTTCTTGGCCAGTGAGACAGAGCACTGTGCAGACACCTCAGCAGCGGTGCGAACTGTGTCAGGAAACATCTCTGTCAGGCCCCACAACCTCTCCATCAGGGTCTCATCCAACTGGAAGACACAAATACATGTCTTGCATGAAACTTTAGTACAAAACAAATCATGAGAAAACAATAAAGCAATGTCTCTCCTAAAGATAAACATGCAGATAAACCAAGTAGCGTAAGCTTATTACAGATGGTACTGACAAATTCTTGTGCTACTATCATAGTATTCAAGAAAATGACATGATGAAATGAACTGGAGACAATTCTGTATGCTTGCAACAGACCACAGACCCAAACGGGGTCTATAAACCTAGAACAGACACCTCAAATCGGTAGCTAGCTAGTTAGCATTGGTACAGCCATGTTAACATCAACTCGCCATGTTTAACCAAGGAAAGGACAAGCTGGAAACAAGACAACGCGAGTCTACGTTAAAAGTTGGCAGTCATTCACATTTCCGAGGTGCTCGGGAATGGGTAGCCACTCACATCTTCATCTTCGTCGTCGTCAATCTCGTCCTCGGGGGGCCGGGTAGACACCGGGCCCGCAGATGGGGAAAGCTCCTCGATTCCGGACATGTCTCCTGCTGCAGCCCGCTCGTGTCTGTCGGGATGGGTCAGCTAGCTGTGCGCGCGGCGAGCAAGTCGCGATGAAACACGTAAGATCCCGCAGTCGGTCTTGTGTCTTATGATGATTTAACACCGGCTTTCATTAAAGCTAATGCTGGGAGGCGTGCATCGGTTCAACGACAGTCTGAGGAGGTCACAGTGGGAAACGTGAAGTAAGGCAGGAGCGGATGACGGGAGGAGGGCAGAGGTCAGTTTGTACTGTGCAAAGATACACACAGCGCCCCCTGTCGGTGCGGCTGCCTCATAGCAAGACATGTAATCTTTATTAACAGGCTAAAAATACAAGCATAATATATGGGCTCATACACATTTTGCACATTACAGACCTTTTTTTTACAGCAGCCATTTTGACTAGAAATAGTCGGGTAAACACAGGTGTTATCAATGATACTAATTAAGGTCTTGGCCCATTCAGGTCAAACAGAGTCAGGATGCTGATGTTGGCTCGCTAAAGAGGTTCTGATACACAAAATGGAACAGGACCTTAATTAATTTAATTGGCAACACCTGTGTTTGCCCTGACATTTAACGTCAATAGACTGCCATGAAAAAAGCCCTCCCCAGGATATTGTTGAAAATGCTGAATCAACTGCTTTATTTCAAAACTGTGATTTGTAAAGAACACTAATGAATCACAACAGCAGGCCAAAATAACTCATATTATTATTATATTACTAATTAAGCATTGGTAAATCAGGTGTACATTTTTAAAGCACTAAATTAACACTGTTAGAGCACTAATACATAGTTGTTATTAAGGATAAAATAAAATACAACATAACATTGTTCTTACATTAATAAAGCTAGGAACAGTGACAGCAAGAACATACATAGTGGATTAGGATATATAAATTTGTTCTATTTTGTGCTTGACATGGCAGAAATTATCACTGTTTTGCTGCTCAGGGGAGCATGAGTAACAGCCAGGAAATATAACACCACAACATTTTCCCTATGGCTCAATGTGGACTCTGTTCAAAGGCTTGCTCCCAGCTAAGTAGAACAAGCCAATGAATGGCATTCACTCAAAATATGCTCAGCACAGTTCAGAGTGGAACTTTTGCTCCCAATCACAATGTCAGCACAAGTTTATAACTAAAGATAAAGAGAAAACACATTTTGGCCATTCATACACCTCTATTGAACATAAAGTAGATTGTTTGTAGTAGGCTACATGATTTTCCTCAGTTAATTTTAATTTACGACTACTACTACAACTAACTTATAGACCCAACCAAATGAAATAATTACAAACAGACACACGACGGACAACATCTGTACGGGAAATAGACTCTGCTATCAACAAATTATTTCACCATTACACGACATATTGTGTCTGGTATGAGTATTGTGTATTTGGGTGTGTAGCCTATTTTATTCTTGAATTCTGCTGAATTTTTACTTTAGCATATCCTGGGTTCTTAATGTTAAATATTGCCAGTAAGAGGTGACTCCCCAAATGCTCGTTTGTAATTTATCCTTTTCCAGAGAATTTGTTGTTGCTGGGAATAGCGAAGGGGGGCAGGTCATGGAAAAGTTCTGGGACGCAGGGATTCCTTGTTTACATCCTCCCGGAGTACGCCGCGGGGGCGGGGTTTAGCTCCGCCCTCATTCTTTGGGCCTGACGTCATTGTCGCTTGTGTTTTTTATGAATGAAGGAATCCAACCTCAGAGAGCAGCGGAGTAATTCCGGGAAAAGGCGGACTGACATTTTGTCGCCAGAGTCGCTTCAACCCAGCAGGTAAATGATATTTTTTAACAAAATATTACCCGTTAAAATATTTAGTTTGAATGTGTAGGTAACTGCGGGGCAGTAACGGTTTGTATCCGCCGGGGACTCGGCGACCAACCAAGGACGAGGCAGCTGTTTGCTTAAATCTCCTTTAGCTCGTTCATGCTAGCTGCTAACAGTTAACATTACTAGCATGTTTAAGATGATGTGGATAATGCGGCCCCCCTCTCCTTATTTATGCCTCTATACCCCTAGCATTTGACAGCCAGAGAAGGCCTTCGCTTCCTTATTGAACTATATGCTTTAAAACCATGTAGATTGATTATTTAAAGTCTTGCTAAAATGGATGTCGATCGCACTCGTGATGGCTGTTTACTATAGCAGCAGCAGCAGCAGCGCCTTCACCCTGAGCTCCCTATATGGATGAGGGTGGATTCCGATCGGTGTTGGGAGAATAAACACCGTTACCAGTAGTAGGCTGTGTTGTCTGTGTGTTATTTAGTCATTTCGTGTTCAACATAATAGCTATTCTGGTCGATAAACGTTATGAACTAGTTGTAAGCTCGCGTTTGGCAGTGCTGCGTTCACTTGTTGCTTTCCACTGCGAGTAACGTTATTCAAGAAGTACTACGTCCTCTAAAGTGGTATTTATAGTAAAGAACGAAGGTGGATGTCCTGTGGTGTTTAGACTAATCCAGAAAGACGTGGTGGCAGCTGTTTTTTTTCCTGGGTTTGGTTCTGCCTGGCGGTCTTGGCGGAGCTGAGCAGGCGGTTTATTGCTGAATCACCCTGACTTTACGAAACGGCGGCGGTCTCATCGGTTTACAGCCGGAGTCCACCGGCCGCCGCTGCTTCAACCTCCACCTCCCACACATTTCGGGAAACTCTAGTTTATTGTCAGCAAACTACCGACCATGTTTAGAAGGTGCTTTATTTACCCCTATGTGGGTCAAAACATCCGATGCACGAGTTGTGGGCCTAACGTTACATGTGTCTACAAAGCCCATTTTACTGTGATGAAGATCAGCAGAATGAAGAAAAATGAAGAAAATAACATTTTTGGTGTTGTAGCTGATCTCAGGGGCCCCCTGAAATGTGACTTTGGAGCTGAAATGACTCCCTTTTGCCTATGCGGTCCCTCCTCCTTCCCGACTGCATGGCGAGCATGTTGTGAGTCCAGTTTGTTGTCTGAAATCTTGCTGAGGAGAGCACAAATCTTCTGTTTACATCCACCGCTCACACAGGCCATGGATGTCTACAGCCTTTTAGATTGGACAGTTTTTGAATCCTGGAAGAAAAGGCCATCTTTCACTATTTCTATTCAGTGCCACATCCAGATAAATATAAAAGGGTAGTGAAATTGAAAATGAAAATACCACATTTGTAGAAGTGTAATACCCTATTATCATTGAGACTTGTGAGTGTAATGAAGGCAGTATATCTGATTCGAGCACAAGCAGAAAACCACCCCGTCTTGATTTGAAATGTTATTAAGTAATTCACGTTAGCCGAGTTGAACTTGATGAAGTTTCTAAAATTAGAAAAGAACGAGAGACTCTGACAGCCACGGATTTCCCCAAAGATTTCTGCCACATGCCTTCAGACGTGAGCGCGATGTTATCTTTGAGATTTTGCTCGTCCACGTAGTCACAAGAGCAAAAAGAAAGGGGTGTGAAGGATCACAAAAACAAACTGGTACCCCGGCGATGACTGCGAAACAAGGAGTGATGAAACTCTACAGGGTGATAACTCATGATCTCGTCTCGGTCGGCCCGTTTCTGTTGGAAAAATGAAGCTAGCTCATCAATGAAGCCTCCTAAAGGTCGACAGCCCCCACTGGACCACATTTAGTCATCATGCAAACTAGCTTGTTAACTTTTTCTTTTCATGTCCCTTTTCTTTTTTTCTCTACATTTCTGGGCCACGAAGGAACCAAATGAAAGCTCATTCACTGTATAAATTAAAAAAAAGAAAAGAAAATCCAACATTGCAACAATAGTGAAAGTGAACACATTCACTCTCCACGAGCTCTGTGGGGAAAACACCCCGTGGTTTGATGATGTAAAGGTAGAACTTGCCGGTCTCAATTAAACGTTAATGTCAAGAGATATTTTTTGCTCTCCAGTCAGCACAGCGTGACTTCTCATCAGCGTGCCCCCGTGGTTTGTTCCCCCCCCCTTCCACGTCCCGTGTGCTCTGGTCGGGATGGGGGCCCAGAAATCGATACGGCCGGAGAGAGGAGGAAAAAAAGGCTCGAGTTGAGGCGGCAAGGGCCATTTTTTGTCAACACGGCAGTGATTCTCAGCCAGCGCGGCCGAGACGCGACCAGGGGGGGAGAGAAAAAAAAGGGTTCAGTTTAAGTCGGCCCGCTGAGACGTTGGACTTTAATCCCACACGGCAGCGTGTGTGCGGCGACCTTAAGAGGAGCGTAGGAAGTCCCCGCGCAGTCTGTGTGAACTGTTGAGCAAGAAGAATGGGAGAAAATGTCCAAATACAGTAGTGTTACGGCGGCGCGGACTTAAACAAACACTCTTCCTGCTGTTATTACAGCTTGTTACTGGAGGCAGCGATTCAAGGGCGAGCAAACACACACAAAACGTCCTGTTTTAGGCTCTTATTTTTGATGCGACGTCAGAAAAGAGACACACTGGGAAGATGATTTATTAGGGTTTAACTTTAACACAAAAATTCTCGCTGTTTCAAGTGATAATACATCCCATAATAGTCCCCCCGATCTGATCCCCCACCCACCCCTCAGACGTCTTCACAATGAAAGTTTTGAACCGTTGGCGTTGTGTTGACAAGAGGAAGTGTTGAGGGAATTGGTTAGGACACCTGCTTTGAGCAACCAAAGGGCAGACACATGATAACTTCCTCCTCACTATTCCAGCGAACAGACACACACACACACACACACAGAGAGAGAGAGAGGCCAGTCGCTTTCAAAACCTCCTCTTCCTTTCATATCAAACCGCAGAGTTTAATGAGAGAGCGCGTTTGGAGAAGCATGAAAGATCTGCGGGTTCTCCTTTTCTTTATCGTGCATGACTGGCAGTCTTGTGAGCGGATGGCGAATGTCAAGCCGGGGCTCGACCAAAACAGCACGACGGCCCGAGTCACATGTGATAACATTCCCTTTTTTCTCTCTTCTTCTTCTCCTTCTTCTTCTTCTGTGTGTGTGTGTCCTCTTTCTGTTCTCCCAGAGTGTTTGTATCCGTGTTGACTGGTGCTTTTTTTGGGGGGGAAAAACCCGAAGACAGTCGGACCATGACGTCAGAAAGAAGCAGCAAAGCCCTGAAGGTAACACGCAGTTTGGTTATCTGTGTTTTTACAAGAAGGAAGCGTTGAAAAGGAGTTACTCTCCTGCTCAACGGTTAATCTTTAACGTCATCGGTGATTTTCTCTCGCCTGTTCCCCCTTCAGGTCAAGCAGGAATGCGGCGAGAACGTGCCCATCCTGTCGGACAGCGAGCTCATGTCCCTGTCGGTGCGGGAGCTCAACCTGCACCTGCGCGGCCTCTCCCGCGAGGAGATCCAGAAGCTGAAGCAGCGCCGGCGCACCCTCAAGAACCGGGGCTACGCCGCCAGCTGCCGGGTGAAGCGGGTGTCCCAGCGCGAGGCCCTCGAGCAGCAGAAGATGGAGCTGCAGCGAGAGGTGGAGCGCCTCGGCGCCGAGAACGCCGGCATGCGCAAGGAGCTGGAGGGGCTGGGCGCGCGCCTCGCCGCCCTGCAGAGGTTCGCCCGGGGCCTGGAGGCCGGCGGGGGCCACCTGCTGGCCACGGCGCCGCGCCTCAACACCGCCTCGGTCATCACCATCGTGAAGAGCCCGCCGCAGCAGCCTCAGCCACAGAGGGAGCAGGACCCGTCCTAGAAGGAGCTGCTGGAAACCAGACTGGGGGGAAAAAGGGGAGGGGAGGGGGGGCGGGGACGCACAACCTGCAATGCAAACACACACACACACACACCTACAGGCATACACACACTATACACACACACACACATGCAGAGAACAGGAAGGCAATATTTAGTAGGAAAATACTAAACACTCGTTTGTGTTACGCCTTGTTCACATTTCCAAATTGTGTTGGACGACATGTGCAGGAGTCACTCATTCCTGTGTGATACAGTGTTGACAGTGTGGTGTGTGACGTCACCGAACAGACAGCAGCCACGCTTCGTTTTCCAAAGCAAGGGCCAAGAACATTTTTTGAAATCACGTAGTGGACGGGTGGAGGTGTCCTCCGCTCTAATGACATTTTTTTTTAGTAAAGTGCATTTGTTTAGAAACCGTAGAACCGCGCGGAGAACGATTGCAGCAGGTTTTAATGTGAACGAGGTGCCCCGAACGCACCGTAGCTCTCAGCCATCACACATCACACACACACAAACACGCACGTGCGCGCACAAATACCCTCACGCTGGTGGGCGTTAGACGTCGACTAACTGGACTCCGACGACCGAAGCCAGACCCAAGCCAGAGTTACTGTACCGACACCCTCACCACTCAACAAGTCCGGCACCCGGGGGCCGACGGCGAAAACCGCCCGGGCTCGACAGCTTCCGCCCAGCTCCACGACGTCTGCATTCCTGGTACCCGGTCGTAGTAGGAAGTCATCAGCCGTTTCCTCGAACAAGCGTCCCAAAGCGTGAGTCACCGCTTTTGTTAGTCACAAACGAAGAGTTCCTCCAACCCCTCGGTGTCACTCGATACGCAGGCGCGGTCGTGGCGGCGGCACTTTTGTGTAACAGTTTTTTTTAAAAGGAAAGAAATTTCTTTTGTCAGCACTTCCATCAGCGGCTTTTGTCCGGGGGGGGGGGCAGCGAGGATCCTCGGGGAGCCAAATTGGGCCACACAGTCCAGAGATAGGTTGAGAAACGCTGCATTCGTGACTTGACAGATGCCACCACGCTGTCCATTCACTGAAAAGTCTTTTTTTGGGGGG
>JBCAUF010000062.1:6561384-6575423 GCA_038406115.1 Haemulon aurolineatum | reverse complement strand
AGAGATGTCAGACTTCAACAGATTTTCCCAGTATAGAAAAAGCCATAATTACGAGCCATTGGTCATCTCTGGTCTATACTCTGCACACGCAGACAGACCAGTTACCAAGTTTTGTTTATGTAGTTTGATGTCTATGGCAATGTTCTTCCTCTTATGTACTTTTTTGATAAGTTATTGTCTTGGTGTGGTCTGGATCACGCTGATCTAAAATCAGCGCATCTTCTCTGCAGTCACAGTGATACTCAGGGAATATTCACTAACGAGAAACATGTTTCAGCTGTGCTAAGTCGGAGCAACCACTGAAGCTACATTACTGTGGCTGACTACTGTTAATGTGGTTTTGAGATCAAACTGCAGAGATAGCAAGCAGGTGGCTGGCGAAAAAACAACTACATCGCTCATGACTCAGTTGTCACTTTGATACACTACAGTCTTGCATAGCCAGACCAATCTCCACAGCGCTGTGTCAGCATAGGAGAAAAGTGCACCAATGCTGCACCAATTATCATTCTGGTATAGGGGAAAAACACTCTGGCTCATTTGTATTTCCTTGCTATCATCTTGAGTGTCCCAAAGCCCAGGATGCAGCTACAGCGACCTTGGAACGTGGTATTAAAATGGTTAAAACCCTTGCTAACTTGTTTGTTTTATACCATTAGCTACCAGGTCAAGACAACCAGCTACGTTATCAGCATGTAGGTTAGTTGCTCAGAGGTTGTTGTTGTTGTTTTACGTAGCAACAAGTATTTCGAAAACCCTAACATGCACATATCAACCACACCTATGAAAGGCAGCAATTGTAGCAGTGCATGTGATTTTCACACCAACAAGTCAAACAACATTTGTCTACTTCCATCATATGTAAATTCTGTTGTAAACTCCGTATCAAGTACAAGGTTAAGGTTGAAATTAAAACTTCACTTTTTCAGAAAACGAGTAAAAAGAAAAGATATCAAGTTTGCTCAAGCAGTTTATCAAGCAGTTTGCTCATTAGTAAAGATAATGAGGAGTCATCTAGGAAGTTAAAAATTAAAAAGTCAAGCAACATATGAATTCAGCCTTTGTACACCTCCAAAATCACTGTCATGGACAAATTCAGTTTCAGTTGTCTTACCCATAGCAGAAGTTTTTGCAGGTCCATGGCCAGTGTTGAAGTCTCTGTTACCTCCAAGCCCTGCAGCCTGCCTGCTTGGCTGCTGCTGTATTGGAGGTCCCTGCTGTTGCTGCTGCTGAGCCTGAGCCTGAGCCTGTGCCTGGGCCTGAGCCTGAGCTTGAGCTTGAGCTTGAGCTTGAGCTTGAGCCTGAGCCTGAGCCTGTGCCTGAGCTTGGCCCTGGCCCGGGCCATGCGGCTGCTGGCCAGCAGGTGCGTTGTTCTTATCCCACAGGTTGACCGGCTTGTAATTGTAATGGGTTGGGTCTCCCCATGCTGATGTTCCATCATCTATCTCGTTCTTCCTGCTTATAGACTGCGGAGAGGGTTCTTCCCAACCGCTTGGTTCAGATCCACTTCCACCAACTCCGGAGCCACCAGGAATGGGCCCCGAGGTCCAGCCTGAGCTTTGGTTCTGATTCTGGGCTTGAGAGATAGGTTTTCTCCCCCCGCCCCCTTGCATAGCCCCTTGGTCCAATGCTTGCTGTCGCTGTGGATGCTGATTGCGGGGCTGTGATTGTTGCTGTTGCAGTTGTGCCTGCGGGCCTGTGATGGAGCCCGACTGGCTGTTTGGCATCTGGTGCATTTTGTTTCCTCCACTCCAACTCTGATGGGGTTTGGATCCCATACCCCCAACAACACCCATCCCTCCTCCTCCACTCCCTCCTCCCCCTGTGCCCCCTGCTCCCCAGGTTCTCCGGGGAGCACCATCATCCCAACTCCCCCAACCACCCGCACCTGAATCCCCACCTGAGTTTCCTCCATTCTTCCGCTCATCCTCCCATCCTCCACTATTTGATTTGGACTGTTGCTCTCCCCAGTCCCTTCCTGCCCCGACCTTCGGTCCTGATCCCCACCCACTTCCTCCACTATTCCCTCCCATTTCTTTCCACCCTCCTGTCCCTTTCTCCTCCTGACTTCCTCCCCAGCCTCCACTCACTGGGTCACCCTGCTGCCCAAGATCACCCCATCCTCCTCCATTTCCACCTCTACTACTGTCTCTCCATTCCTCTTTCCCCCAACCCTTGGCCTCCTGGCCATCCCCAACCCCCATTCCTCCTCCACCCCAGCCTGTAGTCTTCCCCTGCTGGCTATGTCCTGGTAATACCCCTGACCCCATACCAGATCCTGGTGTGGTTACTGGCCCAGATTGTGAGACGCCAAGATTCCTCATGTTGGGGCCTGAAGGTAATGGGGCTCTCCCAGACAGAGAGGCCCCACTACTGCTACTGTTGCTACTGCTCTCCCAGCCCTCTCCGGAGGACCCAGCAGACGGGACCAGGGAGGGACTGGCCCCAGGACCAAGAGACTCAGTGATTTGGGTCCTGGGTCCACCAGAATACTGAGAAGAACCACCAAGAGAAGATGGGTGTTTCGATGTAGCTGATGATGATCCACCTTTACTTTGTCCTACATGTTCTTCAAAGTCCCAGGCCGTGTTTTGTCGGATCTGTGTTTGGCCCCAGCCTGTGTTGGACAGGACCCGGGGGTCCAAATCCGACCGGCTGAGCAGGTTCTGTAAGGCAGCTTCAGCATTAGGTGCCGAGCGGCGAGGACGACTGTGACTGCTGTTAGGCCCACTCCCGCTTCTGGAATTTCCACCACTGGACGAGGATCCTCCCTGTTCTCCTTGACCTTCCCCTCCTCCACCCCATTCCCCTGTTTCGCCTTCTCCCTTCTGATTGTCCCAAGCTCTGGTCATAGTGGTGGCTGTTGAAGAAGAGGAGGAGGTGGCAGGGGGGTTGCCAGCTGTGCTGCCCCCACTACTGCTGCTGTTGCTGCTGCACGCTCCACCCATTCCCTCACCTCCTGGATTAACTCCACCAATACCGGTGGAGCTTCCACCCCAATCACCACCAGAAACTCCTCTCTCGCCTCCTGCTCCTGATGACCCCCACCCTCCCTGAGATACTCCGGAGGTTTGACTACTGTTTCCCCCAGTTCCAGCACTGCCCCAAGCATTCCCCCCACTAGCAGAACTCGGATATCCCCAACCCGAGGTCCCGTTATCTCCTTCAGCAGCTCCGAATCCCCCTGTGCCACCTCCACCACCCTCCCATCCATCAGTACTTGAGGCACCCGTTTTGGAGTTAGCTGCAGGGTAAGAAGGCTGGCCTCTCCAAGAGGAGGCAAGGCTGTGGTCTCCCACGCTCATTTCACCTCCTCCCACACCACGGTCCATTCCTCCCCCAATCCCTTCCCCCCCTGCGATTTTTGGTCCCGCTGATTCGCTGTCCCACTTTCCCCCTCCCATCTCTCTGTCTCTGGATTGCATTTGGTGAAGTTGGCGCTGATGGGTGCTTGATTGATTCACAGATAAAGGTGGGTGACCCCCCAGCACCCCGACCGCTCCACCTCCCAGCCCAAGGCCCAGGGAAGCAGAGTTGTTGGCAGACAAAGACCCTCCAGGGCCCTGGTGATGGAAGGAAGACGGACCTCCTTCCCCTGCAGCAGCAGGCCCATCCTGCTGCACCAGGGCAGGCCAGGCCGAAGGGTTGGCATTTGGATTGAAATTGGCACCTGGAATCCCACTGCTGCCATCGACGGGGCCACTGGCATCATGGCTCCCTGGCACAGCGGAGGCTTTGGAAAGTGAGGAGGGCTGTTGTAGCAGAGGCCCAGCTGCAGCTACTGCATTCCCTCCTCCAAGATGACCCTGGGAGGCAGCCATCCCCCACGCCACACCATTGGACGACTGCATACATTCATTGGGCAAAGAGAACGAGGAAGTGGGTGAGGATTGGTTGCCAGAGGCACTGATGCTGTTCACAGGCATTCCGTTGTTGCTGCTGCCACCTCCAGCCCCGTTGAAAGATGCTCCTCCCCCATCACTGCCAGCAATGCTAGGCCACTCCTCCAGGTCGTTGCCATCAACAATCACCTTCTCCCTGCCCTGAGAGGAGGCCTGGCTGCCTGAGCTTGTCCCCCACATGGAATTTGCATAATTAGAAGTAGTAGTAGAAGCAGCAACTGATGATGAGGTGAGGGCCAATGAGGAGGCAGCTGCACCAGAATCTGAAAAAGTAAAATCCAGAAGGGAGAGACTTTAAACATCAGAAGGAAGAGATAGTCAAATGATCTCAGTAATCTTTACATGGAATGTAGTTAATCTAAATCTGACCTACAGCACCGCAAACACTTACCAGAGACAGCAGCCATGTTTGCATTGGGGCCATCCCCTCCTCCTCCCCCTCCCAGCAGCATGGAGGACAGTGGCGGCTGACCCCTCTTCAGTAGCACTTTATGGTCCTGCTGGCAGCGGAATCGTGGCGGCACTTCTCTCGGCATGTAGCGTGGTTGCTGCTGAGGCGCCTGGGCTCCGCCTCCGCTACTTGTACTGCCGTTTCCGGCAGCACTGGGGCCGCCAGCGGTGGAGGAAGAAATGGTGGTGGAGGTGGGCTGTCCGTTGGCCACCGCCAGGCGCTTGGCATTGTTGCCGCCCTGTGATGGGGTGGCAGCACTGCCAGGGCCCAAGGTGGCTGGGGATGGGGAGGCAGAAGGGGTGGGTCCAGGGCTGGGGGAGGCAGAGCTGCTCTGAGTGGCAGGAGATTGGGCAGACGCCGGCTTGGTCAAGTCTGGCACTGCAGGAAGGGAAGGCAGAGAGAGAAACAGAGGAGATGAAATAAAGAATAATTCATTTAACCAAGTACCTTGAGAGAACAGTTCACAATTAATTTTCAGTGAATGGAAGCACTAACTCAATTTTTGGTATGTAGTAGATAAGTGGAGGGAAGAAACTACAAAAAAGAAAATCCTTAAAGCATATGCTCTGGGTTTATGGTTGTTGCTCTTAGCCCTATTTTAATTACTTTGCAATGCATACATGTAAATATTGTGAAAGACACAAGTATATTCTAGCGTTAAGATAGTTACTGTGTCAGAGGAATGGTCATGCCAGAAATATAAAATCCAACAATGATCGCTTTTACCATGTTATCGAAATCCATTTGAACACAATAAAATGGAAAAAAAATAGAAGATCAAATGTCTTAAGACAGATAGGTAAACCTTTGTGGACATATCTCTTAACATACATGACTGTGCTGCTTACCTTTGTTTTTTTGTTCTGTGACCTAAAATGAACAAGGACAACAACAACAAAAAAAAACATTAGTTATTAAGTCATTGTTTAAAAGGCAAGTGAGGACAAGAGACCATGAAAAAAAACCCCATCTCATTCATTCAAACCTCAGTGAGTACAGGACAGGAGGCAACTTGGGATTTGCAAGAATGAAATTGTGATTGCGGTTAGATAGAAAAAAATCTAGGAGTGCCAGGATAATAAATACATCATCCCTCCATTCAAGAATCTGTAGTTGTTGAGACATGCTACGTCTTAAGCGGTGTTCTACGAACACTGATGAACATCATCCAAGCATTTATTTCGATTTAGTCATCCTGTCATTAGTTCCATTTCACATTTTCAAAACAGTGCAACCTCAACCTGCTCTGAGGTCAATTAAATCTTTCAGAAATGTATTCATTGTAAACTTGTTTTGTAAAAGAATTTATCTTGGCAATTTGTTGCTGAGATTAGTTTATTTTAGAGAGACAATGGTTCATTCTTCACTCTGCGTTCCACAAGAAATCACCACCTAAGGTGAATTATAACAAATTCACAAATATTTGACATCACACTAAACAGTACCGCATGTGTGTGCCTCCAGTAGGAGAAAGTTAAAATTCTCATTTGTACTCGCAGGTTAACGTTAATTTATGTGTTTTCTTGTGGTTGGTCTAATATTTACATCAAAGGGAATCTCATCATCTCATTAAGACTTGAAGTTGGAAGACATGATTACAATGTAATCTAACTCATCCCAAACTTACACACCCCAAATAAAATAATATAATAGCACTCCTAATCAGAAAATTCAAAGGCCAACAATATATTATAAAGAAAATATGACTTGTTCTCTGAGCTTACCAATCTGCGATTGAACATGATATTGCATGTTTGTTTAATGGTGTCCTACCCACATGGAGGAGCTTGTAGATCATTGAGAACATGCTCACCTTCTGAGAGGCTTCCCTTTTCCTTTTGTCGTCTTTTTTCCTTTTCTTGTCTTCCATGAACTACTGCTCCTGTCCTGATACTCCTTTCTTCTGGAGAAAAAAGGACAATATTCCAAAATGTGGTTACCATTTCAAAATCACAATGTGCTTCTTTGTATAACCAGTAGCTTTTAACTGTGAGACAAAACATGGCAAAAAAAAAAGACTACGGGAAAAACAAGAAAAAGAAACCATCGCAATTTCTACATGGCCACATGAGCCCCCATCCATGTATATAAGTAACAATAGACTTCATGCTTGATTGGATGAATCAGACATCAGGTGCTAGAGCTAAGAATACTGCTGGACATGTGGGCAACAAACAGTAATTATCCCCGTCATAAGTATGCAGAATACTGTAAGCTGATCACACTGGTAGGTTCAAATGATTTGGACAGTTTACAAGGGGCTTGATTTAGTCTGCCAACTCATCATGTCAGCAGACTGACTGAATCTGCATGTGGCAATGAGAACTCTAACAAGTGACCAGCTGACGGATTGAGAGCCATGCTTGTGCTTCAATTGTTCCTAAAATGGAGTTTGAGCAAACCTTCCACATTAGGCTATGTGAAAGCTTTGACACTAGAAAGACAAATAATAACACAAAATAATGCAATGTCATTACGGTTCCATATTACCAGAACATACAGCAGGCTGACACTGACAAATACAACTGACATAATAGTTTAAGTCAGATACCACAATAATGACTGTAATGCTATTTTGGGGCTAGGTTCTTGTGCTTTCAAAAATATCCATGAGCAAGATTTCTTTCTTTCAAAAAGAAGACATTAGTAATGCAGATATGGTGGTCAAAGGGTAAAAGCTGTCACTGTTCACTGAACTATGATTTACCAGTCGAATAGGTTTTTAAAAAATGTCAGTCGACTGTAATTTGGCCAGGAAAGTACGCATTTGATACACCAGTATATTGGAATATGTCAACCCCATAGGATATTTAAGATCATGTTACCATCTTGAAAATCGTCTGCTTACTACTAACAGTAGGTTTAGATGCATGAACGTACTGAACTGCTGAGACTCGACGTTGTCTGTTTTAAGTTGGTTTCGTTTTAGCACTTCATGCAGGCAAAGATTCCCAGATCCACCGACGACGAACCTGACATCCTTCACGATGCATTTTGAGACCACAGGCCCGGCGGATCAGTGATCAGAAAGTCTGATTAGCATGTTATTGGCTCAAGATGCGAGCTGTCAGATCTGCAATCACTTGTGTTCAGCCTCTATTCAACTCACCGATGACTACACCAGCTAATGTTACCGTACCTGTGTTGTCCTGTCTACGTTGTCAACGCTCATCCGCATTTAGCCATTAGCTAGCTACCGACACAGCATTAGAAGATCAGAGCATTTCTGACGCTAAAAATGGAGAAATCAAAGACACAGCGAATTAAAGTTACTAAAACTGAACAGTGCATAGACGTGTTCATAGCTAAACACCTTTATTCGACAGGCGATAAGTTAAATGCTTAGTCGATGGCTAACATTAAGGAGTGGTTTCTGCCCATACTTGTAAAATACGCAGACGCGGATTAACTCAAACAATAACACCGTAATCAGATCAACTAGCTGTCAACCACTGCAAGATGAGGCAAAGACTCACTTCTGTGTACACAACGGTCCTTAAGAGCAGATACACCGAGCCCTGAACTGCATATCCACCTCGGCTAAAGCACAACCACCAAAAAAACTAAGCTACACCAGCGCTAATGCTAACCAGGTGCGCCAAGTTACACAGGGACAGCAGCTACAAGAAGCCAGGCTAACGGCGTCCACAAACCCCCTGCAGCCATTTTTGCATGCACACAAATGATGAAATGTAAAACGCTTATAAAACGCTGTTCCGCAAATCCCCAGCTGACGTTACTCACCTCAGGAATCACATATGAAGAAAAGCCAGCGCGCCAGCTAGCTCGGCTAAAGTGCTTCAGTGCGATTTTTGTCTTTTGCTTTTTGAGGCATCCGTCGAGGCTACGAGGACAGCGACGCCCGTGCGGACAGTCAGGTAAGAGGCAGACGACGAGGACACGCGCGCGATAAGCTACTGCTTCGTAAATAAGTACTAAAGTTGTAATAGTGTAAAGCCTAACGTGCAGGAGAATTTCAATTTCAAAGCGCTGTGGAGTCAGTCGGGTGACGGGCGGCCATTTTGCTGCTCAGCATGAAGCGTCTCCAATGGCCAGCCCGTGGCAGCTGCGTTCAAGCCCTCTGACTGGCTGGCTGGCTCCTACCGGGAGGGATGCATTATAAAACAAAAAACACGCTTTTTGACCTTCATAAACTTTCGACAGTCAAAACTTAGCACAACCGCGGCTCCGCTCTGCACGCGAACGACCCCCCCTCAAACGCATGTTTATTATTAAAGCAACATTAGCCGCTGGCTGAGGTCGTCTGACAGAAAAGCGTCATCCTATGCAAATTGCTTGCAAATTCACAGTGTCGTTCATAACTTGCTGGCGGCTAGCATGGGTCCAAAGAAGAGGGGAGCGAGGAAGAGGAAAACCGAGGAGCCTTTGGAGGGAGAAAAGGAGAGAGAGGAGGCTGAGGCGAAGGAGGCTGAGGAGAGAGCAGACAGGAGGAGGAGAAACCATGGGAAGACATACATTGGAGCTCATGTCGGCATCCAAGGTGAGGCCTATGCCATATTACTAGACTCTCTGATATTTAATCTTAGATGTCCATAAGAAGATAAGTAACCAATACCCAACTTAATGTAACATAGCATCTCCTCACGTGGTAAAAGCACGGCTTATGTGTCTTTCTTATCAATATTAGAATATTGATCTTTCTTCTGGAGGGACCAATTGGTGTTGTGTTGGTCGTAAAGTCCAAAAAACAACAACAACTAAAGCGAAGGTAGGATGTTGGGTCTGGATTTCTCCATAGATTGAGCATTTTGATACTTTGACAGTATTTACTATTACCCCTAGACTTGCTTTACAATCAAAAGAACACTAGCTTTCACTTTCTATAATATGGGACCTTCAAGTAATTAAAAGACGCACTCACCCACAGTTCTTGTGCCCTCTCTTTTGTATGCCCCCAGGTGGGATATGGAAAGCGGTGGAGTCCTGCACCGAGATGGGCGGCACCAGTTTCGCCCTCTTTCTGGGCTCCCAGCGGTCGTGGAAGAGGCCCGCTCTGGATCAGACGGCTGCCGCCAAGTTTCGGGAGCAGTGTTCCCTGCAGCAGTTTGACCCAGCTCACATCCTGCCTCACGGGTCCTACCTGATGAACTGTGGATCTCCTAAAGAGGGTTTGTCAGACGCTGATGGATGCCTCCTGCAGATTCTGTCCCAGACTACCCTCCCTTACGCTCTCTCTCACTCATTTGCCCGGCCCTCCCTTGTCTTGCGTTGGTTATTTCATCCTTCCAAGTGCCTCTCCTCTCGCTGCTCCTCTGACATCCTCCTCTGGCTTGTGTGCCATGTTGCATCCAGATGTGTTCGAGAAGAGCCAGGCCCTGCTGGTGGACGAGCTCAGCCGCTGCAGCCTGCTGGGCCTCGGCCTCTACAACTTCCACCCCGGCTCCTCCCTGGGCTCCATCACCACCGAGCAGTGTGTGGACAAGATAGCGGGAGCCATTAACCACGCTCACCAGCAAACACCTGCCGTGGTTACAGGTACATGGGGTGAACAAAATAACACAAACAGCCTGTACTATGCTGCAGTAAACGCCTCTCAGATGAAAGCTCATAATAATATCTGGAAATTGTTGAAACTGTCACAATGAGGGTCAGTCTGCAATGGCTGTTACTTTTTCCTGATGCATTTTGAGACTTGCCCGGTGCTGCGTTACATCATCCTGCTGTATTTGAGACATGTGCATCTGTTGTTTATGGAAGGAGTACTATAAAACATAATCACAAAGGCAGCTACTTCTGTAAGGCATGTTTAGTTGAATTAGGTTTGTCAGCTTTAACTAAGGTCCCATAATAAATACTATTTTAAGAAGAAAGATGGAAACTTAGAGGTTAGTCATTCACTGATGCTAACATTACAAAATTACATAATGCAGCCAGGGAAGGAAGTGTGAAGAAAACCACAATGACGTATGCTAAACTCAGGAATACTGCTTGAGCAAAGAGGAACGGTAGAGAACCCCACCAACACGGACCCACAGACTCACATGGGCACATTTGCCCTATGACACCACAAACTACAGCCTCAGCAATTCAAGTGAGAATTCAATGAGCAGAGAGCATGATGAGCATCAAGAACTTAACTGCAAGACAATGGTATATTGAGTGTTTGAGTCCCGGTCAGACCCAGTGCACGCAAATTAAAATCTAATGCCACTAAAATCACAGTTGGTGGGTTAATCCTTTTGCATGTAATTAATAAAACTGGGCTTCAACATAGCTTTTGACCCTGTTCAGGAGGATTAATATTTTACCACTTATTTTACCAAGTCAATTATCAAAAAAAAAAAAATTTTAAAATGACCTCTTGCAAAACCATTTGACCTTGGACTGACTTTCGGGTTAATACGTAACTCTCAATTTGCAGAAGTGACTGCAGGCTTGACACCGGTGTTGCGTGGCTTGTGTTTTGTTGCACAGACCGCAGTCCTTTTGACTCGCATAGCCCAAATGCCACAGGTGTGACGGGAATACGCTGCCGTGGAATGCCTGTAAAAAAAAAAACCAAACAAAAAAAAACAACAACCACAGAGTCAGAAACAAAAACTGCCCTCAGGCTGTGCTTCAGGAATGAACAAGCGTGTATCAGGTGTTGTAACGCATGGGCTGAACAGACGCGTGTCCCACAGTTAATGGTGCTCCCTCTTTTTCCCTCTGCCCTCCACGCGGTCAGTGCTGGAGAACATGAGCGGCCAGGGCAGCACGGTGGGCGGCAAGTTCTCTGAGCTGAGGAGCATCATAGACAAAGTGAGGGACCAGACCAGAGTGGGAGTGTGTCTCGATACCTGCCACGCCTTTGCAGCAGGTGAGTGAAACCTGAAGTTAAAGTTAGTCTACAGCTGCATTCCCTCCCCCGGACCTACATGAATGTGGGCTGCGTGAGGTCCACAGTTACATCCGAATGGGAAAACTATTTGCCTCTGGTGCATAGTTTGCTCAAATTCCATTACTTGAACCTCAAATCTGCTTGATATCCAAACTCAAAACAAGGCCGCCGTTGATGTGGGGGAGAGGCATGTGAAGCCTCAAAATATTAAAACAAACATCTGGGCTGCACGTGTTGTTTCTTTTTTGTGTCGACGTGCTGTTTCTTGTCTCGGAAGGATACGACCTCGCTGCAGAGGGAGGAGTGAAGACCATGCTCAACGAGTTCGATCAGGAAGTGGGCCTCCACTACCTTAAAGCCATCCATCTCAATGACTCCAAAGGTGCAGCCAGGACTTTTCACACAGAGATATCAAAGACACTCACACACATCAATTAGCCTGATGATCTGTATGGACTTTGTGCCTTTTTATGGATTCATCTCTGTTCTTTCTGTTTTTCTTGCAGGTAAACTGGGCTGCAACCTCGATCGCCATGAAGACATTGGTAAAGGTCACATCGGAATCGCTGCTTTCCGAGACATTGTAAACGAGCCCAGACTGGACAACATCCCTCTGATACTCGAGACACCCGGACGGTGAGATAACTGCAGAGACAAGGGGTCTGTCCCTGAACTATGGATAAATGTGGTCTTTACATTGGAAATCTAATATGTGTTTACCAAAGTACAAAATGGGGATATAATGGAGAAGAGTGCACTGTCTATTCTGACTGAGTTTTGTTTTCTGGGTGCTTCTAAGTGAAAAGTGGATATCATTTATAGGCCACAGGCTTTCAGAGTTTTCAAGTTCACTTTTAAAATGACTGTTGTGTCCTTTCCCACAGGCCAGGATTCGAGTATGCAGAGCAGATTGAACTTCTCTATTCCCTCTGCGAGAGAAAATAGAAAGCCCCGTTACTGGTGAATTAGCGCTGTGAAACTGAACCCTGCAAAACCACAGCTCGCACGTCTGTGAGGAGAGTTGACGCGTTTGTCAAGGACCAAAGTGGATGGGGTGGTTGAACACACTCAAACACACAATTTGTTCGGTTGTTAATCAGCGTGAACTGTTCTGAGTGGGTTTTGTCTCTGGATAAACGCAAGCTGAATAAATTTATTTTTGTTGCAAGTTTCTATTTGACATGTCAGGAGTCGTCTTGTCCACAGTGGGCCATTAGAGGGCAGCAAGAACACACGAATACAGCACCAACCTAATTTCAGATTGCTCACTGCCTCTTGGTGTCAGGCAGAGATGAAACAATGTTTGAAAATCCAACTTGCATGAACTCCTGCATTTAGCGGTCACATCTTTAAAGGTGTAGTTTCAATTTATAGGACATCATTTTGTTATTAACAGCTTAATCTGATTTGTTTACAGGCCCTTATTCGCATGACACAAACAACCTTTATTTTAACCTTAATGGTTAATACAGGTCTATAATACGAATCACAGTAAGTACTGTGAGTCAGTGTGATTTATTTGAAGTTGAGGTCTGTAACTGGAAGCATAGATCATATTTCCTCTGAATGAAATCACATCAGCTCAGAGGAGGAAGTTTACCCATTCAAGGATTAAGGTGATTAATCGTTCCCACCCGGAACATTTCCAAAATTAGAAATCAGACATAAGGGAACAAGCTTGAGGTACTATCCAGTGAACTACTGCAGTATATCACTCGTACATTGAGTCACAAAACACATTTGAAAAAATAAATGCACTGCTGTTTATGTGTTATGAAATAATTCATTCTTTTACCCGTCACTTCAACCATAAGGAAACAGGAAGTCTCTCAAACAGGGCCAGTGCACCAGCTAGGAAATGATGTCATCACCACTTTAATAAACATCTCATGTACACTTACATCAAACTGACAATTGCCACATGTGTCTGTGGCCTTTTGAGGACCCCCCTACAACACACACGCTGCTCTCATCCATAGTGAAGTCCCACATTCCTTCTCAGAAACGGTCCAGCTGTCAAATACCAACACTTTGGTGCAGCTGTTGACCCCTGGGAGGAGAGCAATTGATTGTCACACCTATTCCAACACCCCACAGTGCACATAAACACTCATTTACGTACATATGCACACAAGAACACACTTCTACCTGCTATATAATATACCTTTATATCCTTTTCAGGTTCTTACATGGACATACATGCACTTCTTTGTCTCAGATCGTATCACAAGGTTCACAGGATTTGTTTTGTGGCCTCCGTTCTCCGAGCACTGACACTTTGACCTTGCACTTCTCATGATTGTTTGCATGCAACATTGGTAATCTTGGAGTTTAAACTTAATCTACCGCCAGATAAGAGCGTGAAGTTAAAGTGTAGAGCGAGAGCAGGTCCAGACAGTACGTCTTTCAGTGTGGTGTTAACAGAGACAGGAAGTGGAGGTGCCTGGCCCAAGAATGTCTCTGCTCTCAGGTCCCACCCACAGGAAATGCCTGTCCGGCCTGTTTGAGTCTGCGCCGACGAAAAAGAAGTCTACCGTCCGTGGCGTTTGGCTTCTGATGGAGGAAAGGATGGATGGAGTCTGGATAATGAGGCCTGCCCTGGTGCTTGTGAGCTCTATAGTTTAGATAAGCAGATGTCTGATGGTTTTCAGAGGTGTTCTGGTGATCTGGTCGGGTCAGGGGTTACAACCCAGGGAAGCTGAAGACTAAACAGTGAGCACACATTCCTGGACTCTTAATTAATCATTTGCTGGAGGCGGCATGTGGAGGGAAACACCGATGGGAATATAAAAATGCCTTTCCATTCTCTAATTATCTTAAGATGTGCGGTATTAGCCGGTCCTGG
>JBCAUF010000062.1:6224444-6237339 GCA_038406115.1 Haemulon aurolineatum | reverse complement strand
TTTCTTGTTGCAGTACCACAAGAGGCCTCCGGGAGTGGTGGCACCATCCACAATCCCTAATATATCCATAGTATAATGTTTACACAGGTTAACTAAAAGTACTGAAAGTGCAGCTGAGGATCACTAGATTTATAGGGTTTTGGTCAAAAGAAAAAGTGAACATTGGACAAATATAATCTAAATCTAAAATAATTTCAAGTCGATCAAAAAACAATTATGATTCGCCCATATGTACAAAGAAACAGCTTTTGGTTGCTGTGATTGCTCCTCCTGTCTATACCTTCCATGAGCAGTTTCAATGTAAGAGTTGTCATTCTGAGCAAAAATAATGCAAATAAGATGAAGCTAATATGAGATGTCTATAGACTGAGTAAGACAGATCCAGTTTGTATCCTCTGAAGTTGCAACCACTACTGTTGTAATGGGTCAAAGAGTCCATCTTACCAACAAGACTGTGTGGAATAACCCCTTGATTTATACCTCAGACCTCAGGCTATATTAGCGCGTGAACTTCAGAATGTACAAAGCATAATGAACAGAATGAGCTGTGGGCTTTTGTTCCCTGACTCTTCCATCACAGTTGGAAATGGATCCCTTTGTGGCCAGCATGGACAGAGGAGAAATCATTTCAGTGAACAATACCTCCGCCAGCATAAAGTACACAAGGGCTTGAAAATATTGTATTGAAAAAGACTAGATAGAAAGAACACACTTATGACATTTCCTGCTGTGAAAAACAGACCTTTTTCAGCAGACGTTTTAACTTGTCATAGCTGGAATTGGGCCATTGTTAACATTGTTAGTTCTGTCTGTGGTTTTCCTTCTATGACAAATAAAAAAAAAGAGTGGTATGTTCACATCTGGAGTTGAGATTGATATTGCAACACAAATGGCAAAACACTTCAGCGATGACAGTACCTCTTAATTTACATTTACCCTGAAAGAATTCTGTTCTGCACAAGATGCCCATACTGTAGACAACAATATTTGATTTACAGTATTAAGATCCATCACTGCTTCACTATCTGGTGTGACACTGCAGATAGCCGTCTCAAGACAGAAAACAAACAAAAATACAAAGTAATTGTTCTGAGCAGTAGAACTTCTAGAATTAAACATATTTAGTGGTTAAATGACTATTTATCCACTGGCTAATTTACTGGGTAGATTAAATGCTTTAAATTCCACACAGGGCTTATTCTTTCGAGTTTGTTTTTCGACCAGATTTGTCTTCCGTAGAAGCAATTCATTTGACTCTAATTGCTTAAATTTGCTCTTGTAATATTATTCTCATAGCAGAATCTTAACTTGTCTTTTTCACAGTGTAAATATTGTGCAGTCCGGCATTTACAGCTCAGTTTTTGCACGAGTTCTCCCTGAGTTTGGAAAAAAAGCATGCGTTTATGTGTGTCCGTGTGTGAGTGTGTCCGTGTACTGGACTGTCTAATCTAAATCATTACTGACACAAAAGGTGTCTTAACTACTTTGAATTCAGATGAAATAAAACTCGTGCCAAGTTGAACATGTGTTCATGTTCCAGTCAGCCATCTGCGAATCATTTGAGCACTCGTGAGTGAATTTATATAAAGCAGGCAAATGCACTGAAATGAAAGTCTGTCCCAGCACACGAGTGAGAATTCAACCTGAAGGATTTGTTGTTCCTCCTTTTCTGTCTGCCGGACATATGTATTATACTGTCCAGTATATTCACAAGGCCGTGATCATGAGGCTTACCCTTGTTTTCATCAGTCTGCATTTGTTGCCAAGGCAACTATATCCGAGCGGCAGCACCAGTGGGAAAATAATTCATTCATAGACTCTGACAGAATCCTGTTCAGTCACTGCCAGGAATTTCAGACATTAGGCATCTCTTTTCCAAACATTATTTAATTAGAAAAAAGTGTCAATGATTTTTTTACCTTCACTTTCACCTCAGATAGATACAGTGAATAGAGGATTGACTGGATTTTCTTGAAAACAGCATTTGTATTTTCTGACTCCAGTTCAGATCTCCATGACCACCCAGATATTTAACAACCCTGATCTTTAATAACCACTGTAAATCTATAAAGCTCTACTGTATGTATCTGGTGGTTGCCATTTGACTTGTCCAAGGGCAGACAATATTTGAAGATCACAAGACAGTTGAGTTTGCCTGCAGTCAGCTGTGTGCTAAGTAAATAAAAGGAGATAAGACCGTACTCTCGGGAGTGCCGGATTCAGAGAGGATAATGCCAGAAACATTATTATTCACTTTGACATACTGAGGTTTAGAGATAAGATTATCATGGACACAAGCAGGTGTACAACTGTGGAAGTAAACAAGACTTCCAGTGGTGTTTAACAAGCTCACACTGACTTCTGTAGGGCTTTGTGAAATCAGCACTGAGCGGTGGTGTTATGAGAATTTTGTCATCTGCATGTGTTTATTCTGAAGTTGTCCTATTAAGATTGTATAAGATTGTATGTTCTTATATGTTCACTTATGACATTGTCACAAGACTCTCATCTGAACTGTTAAAGACAAAGGCAATCTGTAAACGATAGACGTAATGTGCAGTTCAGCTGGTGAGCAGTGTGTTCACCGTGACGAAGAAGGCCCGATGATGTGAAGGTCACATTCAGATAACGACGTAGGGAAGTCTAAAGATAATCTGTAAAGCACTCCCTTTGTGAGAAAGAGAATAAAGAACCTAATCTCTGAACAGCTAGCTGAGCACTTCGTTGAGACATCCTGATGTGTTGTTGATCTGTAACTGCTCCTCTGGATCCAGAATTAAAGTGTTTGGTGTCTAACCTGAATGACTCCGATCTCCTCTTTGAGAAGTCCTACGAAGTGGAAATTCCTTCAACAGGTGGAATGAAAAACAACATTATTTGTATCAGTCATGGCAACTAATAATAATCTGTTACTTTGTTATTAAGAAAAGATGCTTTCACATGACACAGTCACTTGATTCCACTATTATTGTAAAAATTGATTATAGCTACTTTAAAGCAAAACATAAAATACTCAACATATCTGTAAATGTGCCAGTGTTAGTCAGATCATTTTCAGCTGCAGTCTTTTGCAACATGTTATTTAAACCAATGCAGTGAGGTAAAAAGAAACAGTCATGAATGTCATTTCCTTTTGGAAGTTCTTCTTCCAAAAGCTCCAAAAGTTGGTGTTTTTCCCTACCAATGTCAAGACATTTTCTAATCTAATCAGTTGTTGACTTGGTGTATTTCTTATATTTTCAGTGCACATGATGGTCCAAGCGATTGAAATATTTTTCTTTTTGGCCCTTTCAGAATTTCAAATTACAAATGAACACAATAAATACAAGCTGCTGATAAGCATCCATGTTATTATCTTGTTTGTCAGAAATGAAGTGCTGGATGTCCCAAAACTTTTTCCGGCTAAATGATTATAAATCAGAAATCTTTTTTTCATTTTTTGTCCTTCAGAGCAAGACCTGGCTGTATTATTTGAAGTGAACTTTCATTTGAAAAAGTCACAAAAGTTCAGTTATGTTTTTCTCAACTGATGAGCGTCTCAAAATCTTGCCTTTTCTCTTTTGGCCTGAAGTTGAGAAGGTCACACATCACAAGTATACACATATTTATTCACATCAGCCTCCAAATGTTTAAAGAATTATAATCTAACAATGTCTTTGTGTAAATTTAAAATGGACCATGAAATACAATTGAAAACCTGTGGAAGTGGAAATCCCCAGAAGTGCCCTGTTTTCTTGGGATTAAATACGTGAATGAGCAGGATTAATACAAATAAAATTTAAGATAATTCAGAAACTGATAATTGTTTATTATTAATTATTGTACAAATGAAGGAAAGCTCTAGTTTGCTACAAATTCTGGAAGAACTGTATTTGATTTACAACTTGTGGCTGTTATATAATAATTACTGAATGAGTGCCAATTTAGGTTTTCTTCCATATGTATGTAATCAGTTATTCAAGGAGATGAGTTGCTTTTTTGTTTGTTATGTTGTGTGTTGCTTCTGTGCGTACTGTATATGTGTGTATGATTGACTGACTATCTACAGTAGAAACTAAACAAATATGTGCAAGCTGGTGGAAAGAATCATCATGTACAGTTTGTGTCTTTTATGGGTTTATTCTTCTGGTTTGTCCGAAGTTTAAAGGTAGCAGAACATTCATGTGGGTGGCATATATTTATGTCATACTTTCATACAGTGACTGTTGTGCAGCTCCATCATACAGTTTGCATGCAGGATTATGAATCTTGATCAAGGACACATTGGCAGTAGCTACCAAGAAAGGGGAGAGGACAACCTGAGGGTTTACCTTTATGTGCACACATGATGTGCACTCACAGGGGAATATGTTAGGGAATAGATTAGAGGCCTGGGTTAGTGTACATGTATTCTGGTATATGGTCACTAATTTAAAATTGGCAATTACTGCTGAAATCGAATATTTTCTCCTTTCCGCTGGGGATTGGCAATCAATTTAACTTACTGAAGTTCAACATAATACTCAATTATTAATGGCGTTTCCTCATTTTCAGGTCCATAATGAAGACGTAGCCCTCAGTGAGATTTGTTGAACCAGGCAAACAACTGCAAGATTTTGGTCCAATGAATCCCAGTTGTTCTCATCAGATGTTTTCTATTTTTATACAGCTTTCTGCTTTAGGCCTGGACAGTATGGGTTGTCCTGAAATGCTGATCAGCAGTGGACTCCTGGGACTTAAGAGACTGCACTCAGCAAAGAGAGAGGGAGAGAGAGAGCAGCGCTTTGGTCTATTATGCTTTCCATTATATAAATTTAGCTGTAACTCTCCATATTAATTATTATTTACTCAACTGGCATGGGAAATCTATCTTAGTTTTCCACCTGACATACACTGAGTAAATTTACACATTTCTGATGTTAAACTGAAGACGGACGTGAATACTGCTTGGTATTCATGACGAACATGATCATGTCAAGTGAAGGCAATTAAACCATCCTATTGATTAATCTAAACTGAAGGCTATAGATCAAATGTACATTGACTTATATTGGTCTCTGGATCTGTTTTGAACATATTTAGAGGACTGTGCTCAGGTGGCAGATGAGGTTCTGTGCAGAGAGTTTTAAATCTTTTTAGCTAACAGTGCCCTTGGTATCAATAAAAACAACTGTGGAAGGAAAAAATGTTCCAAAGATTTATTTTTCCTTATGGTTACTGCTTTGGCACCAACAGTATTTATCTTACCCTAACACTTTATAAAAAGTGCAGCCTGTAATTCTTGAGTGGATACCAACATTTGAGTCAAGGACTTAGGAACTAACACTTAATAAACAGCTGACAAGAACAATAATTACTTTTTTTGGCTTTTTGTAGGCAGAGAGAGCGAATGTGAATCTATTCCATGTTTTTTCACGTCTAAACCTAACCAGACATTAACCATAGCATTGCATCACCATGAAATTGAAAAGTTTCAACATCAGAGACTTGTAAAGTTTCAACAAATCTTTGGTTTACAGAAATGCAAAATTCCAAAATTCACTCTGGCGATTGGATTGCATGTTGACTTCCTTTCTAGTCACTTATTAAGTGGAAAAAAAGGTTCTTTAAAGTCAAGGATGAACAGACTTTTAAGATCAAACATGTCCCCTGTTTTCATAAAGGGACACACAAACTATGTGAAACTGAGCTACTTTAGAAAAAAAAGAGTGCCAGCTGACTTTGTAATGCAAAGCAGCGATGACACAAAGTTCTTAATAATGGTTTCACAGTTTGTGAACTTTTTAATTTTTTTCATATAGCAGGGGAGTAAATAGCAACACATGGTTTCTTCCAAAGAAGAGAAAAAACAATGTCAGCAGCAAAAACAAAAACACCTCCATTTTAATCTTGTTTGTTTATTTGTTTTACAATAGTTGAGAATAAATGCTTGGCATTTTTTCCCACATGACTTCTTCTCAACACATCTTGTATTTAATACTCTCTCTCCATCACTCTCAGGACTCGGGGATGTGTGATTGCGTTTTTTCCCTCCAGTCAGAGCTCGGCACATCTCACCAGGACATGTGAAAACTAGTCTATGGTGCTAACGAACAACACTTCACAGGAAGTTTCCTGTTGCATCATCACAGATGGTGAGCAGGTTTCTTCAGCTAAGCCCTGCGTGGTGCAATGTAAAGGAAGAATTATGATTAACCCAATTAATTACAGAGATTAACATCTATTCTATCAAGGACACAGAGACACTGAGGCAGAGAGGTCAAACAGTTTGTTCTTTTTTTAATAAGAGTGCACATCATTTACAACACTCACTGTCCTCAGGGAATAACAGAATAAGAGCATCAGTTTTGCACTGTAGCTCCAGGTGTTATGTCACCCACAGGGAGAACACAATTAAAGATAAATACAACATCAGCCAAGGGCGGACAAACCCCTCATGACTGGACCGTGTGTCTGATCCCTTATTTTATCATAACACAGCCCAATTAAGCAGGCAGAGATTTAGGCAGTGCACTTAAGAACCATCGGCTACAAGCATAACCACAAACAAGATGAATTGTTCTGAGTGGCTACATTAACATGCATGGAGGAATCTGTAATTCTTGTGTCTTGGGTACACGTGTAAAGCATACAAGCTGGTTGAAATAACCAGGCTGCTTTGTGTGACGTTTATGAGAGGCCAGGCTGAAAGAATGTCAGGAAAGTCTGACTTTCCTTCGTCATCATCTGCATCTGAAGAGTATTTTTAGTTTGAATGGGATTGGTTTGACAGGAGGTGGGTCTCAATTGAACCACATTACATTTAGAAGAAAAAATGTAAACTGTAATAACAATAGGCTCAGCTTAGAGCGCCAAACTCTCTGAGCCAGCTCTGCAGCGTAGAGCTCTCATCAGTCACCCCATATTAAAGTGTGTTCAGACACAAAGCAAAGCAAACTTCCGTCTTGCATCATGAATATGACCCCCAGACCACCTGTTTTTAACAGTCAAATTACGCATTGTACTGCCCCAAGTCTGCTTCTTCATCAGAGACTCCAGTTCTCTCTGTTATTTCCCCCCAGTCTCCCTCTTCCCTCGTCTCTGTGTGTTTATTAAGTGGATTCACAAAGCCTCGGGATTCATGTTAATTTTTCGTTGAGGTTGGAACATTATCAGCTTACACGTACGGGTCTAATTCATGCCTCCCCGGGCAGATCTTCTGTCTAAATATATCTTTCTGTTCACTTTGTAAGCAATCATGCCGTCTCTAAAATTCGCTATTTGTTCGGTCTGAATACACAGTTAAAGTGCAGGCAGTCATTTCCAGCTAGCAAGCTTTGATGATCACAGCGAACGTTACCAGCCCAGCAGCAAGTATCGGAGAGCTGAAGCAAATATTTCTTCTGCTAAATAACCCTGAACATCTAGCAAATCTATTTGGCTACAGACGCATACAGCATATTGAGCATATTGGACTAACACTCATCAAGTGGGATACTTTTGCTCTGTGTGAGCATTTTTGTTTTTTCTTCCACCTCCTAGTGGTCAAAATTAATCATTGCAGCCAGAGGTTAAATGCCCTGGCGATTTTACACTCATTCCTTTGAGTTTTCAGAAAACCAGGTTCCAACATGTTGATGGCAGAAGATGTTTTAGCCTGACTTTTTAAAAAAATATTTTTTAAATAGTTTTTTTTTTTGTTCTTTTAAACTTCAAAATCAAGAGCTAGAGAAGAAACTATGGCTACGTGGCATGTGCTGCAACCATTTGGCCACCAGGTTGCCATCTTGCATATTTGGTGGTGTCTTATTCAAGGGGATTATTTTACCGACTGAGCTTGAGCTCTTGAGTTTCTAAAGGTGTGAACACACCTGAGTGATTTGGCTAAAATGTTATAATTAAGTTCTGTGAGTCATCAATAGCAGGTGCTGTTTTTGGTCCATTATGAAACTTCTCAAGTTCTACAACAATTTTATGCTACATTGATTTAGATAGCTCAATTATGAGTGATAATTAAAGAGGTTCTCCAGTATTGTACTTCCATAAAGTCTGGGGACTTACAAGAGTTGTATTAAGAGTAAATCAAAGCAGCAGAGTCTCAGAGTAGGCGGAGATCCAAACGTGCTGTGTGCTTGTTAGACCATCCCTGCGGAGTCTTTCAAACTCCTTGCCTCTGGTTTGTAATCACAGAAACATTTGAGGCCTCAGTCTCAAGCTGAGATAAACCTGATGAAATCGTGATATTTATTTTTTCAGTCTTGTAACGTCTTCCCGAAGAGAAGACATTATGTGATTGTTTTCACAGACTGAGCAATACAAGTTAACTGATCTTGATGTGTAAGGTCGGTGAAATGGCTCTTTAATTGAGCAGATATTGACTTAGATCTAACAGAACTCGAATCAGTACATTTAAATGCAAGTTATTTGAGCTTATGGTAGTTTGGCACAGCCTACTGAACTCTGCCCTCTTTTCTATGAATTAAAATCGGGATTCCTCTGCAGTTAGGGCAGAAAACACAGAGCCTATGTGTGGTATATGATCACAAATCCAAATTTGGTTATTAAACAGTGCCCCTGGGCCTCATCATGAAGAAGAATATAGACCTTAGACTTTGCAGAAAGTACAATTTTGCATATGTGATAAAGCCTCTGGAAAGTCAATCTCAAAGTGTTTAACTCACAAGCAGAAATGTTCACTCTGGCTGACTTATTCAAATGCAGAGAATGGTGCCCTGTGCTGTTATACACCATTATTATCACCATTATTATTATCACTTCCTTTTCCCATATTCCAAGTAACGTTCTGCTCAGTCAAAGAGGACAGACATCAACCAAACCTGGTCATGCTTTCTGGTTGGCAGGCAGTTCTATCTGTGGCCATCAAATTGGTTTCTTTATGACATTTGAGACTCAATCACAGGGTATGAAATCTAGCTTTACTTGACTGCATATCAACATTGCTAGTGTTGATCTCTCATCCTTGCAGTGTACATGAGTACAAAGCCAGCAGGTTACATCCACAAAAAAAAGACCTTGCGATCCCTCGGTGAGATCTGTACTGTAAATTTCTCCCACTTTTCTTCTGCATGCAAAACCTCCCAAATCTAAGTACAAGATTTCTTCAGAGGACAGATTGGGTTAATATGCATCAGCCAGGCAATGTTTGCAGCTTGCCTCCTGCTGCTCTGGGAGTTAAATCAATAGAGATGTAACAGCTTGGTTCCTACCTGCAACTGTGCTCGCACTCTTTGTATCCTTTCTTGTATTAGAATTGAAGCCCCAACACGATCAACTGGCCTGGGATGACAATAGAGGCCTCTGAGGAGGTGCCGCAGATGTGAGAAAACACAGACAAAAAGCGCACATGGCTTTTCCATGTTTTGTTATGATTGATAGCATTGCACAGTGGCATTAAATAGCAGTATCAACATGCAATGGGATTTCAAAATCTGTAAACAAATGAAATACATCAGATGAAATACATCAGCAACAATAGCTTAACAGGAAAATGATTTTTTTCCTTGAACCATATATTAAATTTTGATTAATCTTTTTACATTTTATTTTAAAAAGTTCAAAGCAAGGTTGTGATGTTTTGTTGGATTGAAGGAACACCTTGGTTTGTACAAAGGATAAGGCTTCCTTTTCTCCGTATTTTCAATGAAAGTCCCCTGAAGAGACCAAAACCTCTCTCAATACTTTATGGCTGTCACCTCCAAGCCCCCTTGTTTCAACTAAAGATATAAATCTTGAGAAATGGTCAAGAATATATACTATAGTAAAATTCAATTAAAGTGTGATCTTCTGGGCACTGTGTTTTTAGAAAATGTTATTCATACCGAAGTAAATGTTTGATTCGTTGGGGACTACTGACAACAACGGATTAATACACATTTGGACTTCAATCTTGTAATTTGCTTGCAAGGGTAATGACTTTCCCATCAGCCTCAACTACACTTTCACCTATGTTAATGACCAACCTGTTAAAAGTCTCCTAGCATGGCTGTAGAGTCTTAGACAATGGGTGAAGTCTGTAACACTCAGGGGGGGTTGACTGCACAGGTAATACTCGTCATTAGGATCCAGTCATTGCTGGTTTTGGTCGTTTCATGGGGTTTCTTGACGAAAAGAAAAACACAAAATATCCCCAACCTTACTGGGAGTTCAGACCGAAACTGCACTGTGTAGAAACACACAAGGGCTGAGTGACTAGAGGCATGTTGCTTTATGAATTCACAGTTCAAAATTCTAAATGGTAGGCTATTGAGAATAACATGCCATCCAGAGTCCACTTTGAATAACAAGTCACTGTGTTGTATGGTATTATTTTTAGACGTAAAACACTACACAGTGATTTATCAAACCATGAGAAACTTTAGAAAGTTATCACGGAGGCAATTACTTTATCTTTTGTCACAATGATTGTGAGGTAAACAGTAGAAATATGCCTCTCTCATTAGCAGTAACCTACCAGGAATGTGTCTTTGCACGTATCTGATTGCAGCATCTTGCTGGATGACATCACATAATGTTAGCCAGATTCAACTTGTTTTAAAGGTCCCATATTATACAGTTTTTCAGCACCTTCACACAGCTGTCAGAGGTCCAACAACACTGTGTTTGAAATGTATTTCCCTAAACTCGTCTGTGGTCCTGAATTTCAGCTGTCTAAAAGTCGCTTAAGTGAGCTCTACTGAGAACAGGCTGTTTCTGTGCCTGCGCCTTTATATGCTAATGAGCTCCGCCTGTCAACACTATCTGCCCCTGTCACTTGCGCTAACGGTAGCATGCACTCATGTTTACAGTGGATATGTAGCTATGACTATGGAGTGTTTTATGGAGTTTATCGAGTGTTTTCGCACAGAGGAGTTCTTTCGTTACATCACAAAAGGAGCGGAATCTGAACAGCCCTGAGAAACAGTGGATGGGCTGCAGAGATGATGCAGGACATAATATGAGACCTTTAATGTTTTTGTTTTTTGCTCTTTTCAGGACTTTGTGGTCCAATTCAAATGAATAAAACATGTTCTTTGACACAGTGCTGTTGTCTGAGTCTGGAGTCTGCCTCTTCGTTAATACAGGAACATTCCAGATGTCCTCTTAAGGCAGTCATTTTACTGTTGCTGAAGCTCTTTCATGCACTTTTATCTATCATAGATCTAAAATATTACATGCCAGAGACTTTTTTTCACTTGAGCTTGACTGAAACACAACATTGTTTCCATTGTTTCCTTTAAAAGAAAAAAATCAAACCACTGATGCTTCGATAAGGTTGCCCTTACCTCACCTGTGCATCAACAGTATTACTGTGAACTCCTCTCTGTCACCAAGAAATAACAGTTTCAAAGACACTTTCACATGAAGGCCAACACAATGCACTGTGACAGGGACAGAGGGTAAACATAAGAGAAAGCATAAAAGTTGAAAAGTCTCTGTTTTGTTGTGTAAGACGCTGATCATTCTCCTCATGCCGCAGGTTGGTCTGGGAGTGACAAATAAATACAGACATCAGGGTGCCCGGCCTCAAGCAGCAGCACCCAGCTCCTCATTCAGTTCCCGCTTTTGTGTCCACACGTATTGAACTGCAAATGCAAAAGAAACTTCTTCGTCCTCTTTCACAGTTGTGCTGATGAGGAGTTCAGGGTCTGCTGCTGTTTGTGTCAACTCCAACAGGTTCTTCCTGTCCGCGCTTCCTCTTCCTCAGCCAGCACAGCTCAGCCGTATCTGTATAGCAGGGAGACACAGTACGGGCTATTAACACTGTGGTTGTAAATCCTCTGAACACACACATACACACTCCCCACTGTTTGCATTGCATGTTCTCTTCGGAAACAGTGTGCTGGTAAAAATAGCGTTCCTGTGTGCATTCAGAGAGGCAGCTTTTTTCTTCCCCAAACAAAGAGAGAGAGAGAGAGAGAGATCTAACTCAAAGAAATCATCATGGTTTTGAGAGCATAGTTAACAGGATTTCCTGGCAATATCAGATTAGTTGTGAACAGTTTCTGTGGTGTCTTTAGTTTCACTGCCTGTATCCCTCAAGTGTCACTTCTTCACCAAAACACACTGTATTTTATCCTCATACATTATGTATAATGGCTTCAGATGAACAAGTCAGTTCAGGATGGAGCTTTTGCAGAGCTCTATGTAGTCTTTGTCTCGAACTCAAAGCTGCTGTGAGGTTTTTTTGACAGCAAAATACCTGTTGTTGTCACTGCCTCAAGGTTTTAAAGGGATAGTCCAGCATTTTGGCAAATTCGCCCATTGCCATAATCCCTATAGTCTTAGGGGTAGGTTCATTAACTTTAATTGTCGGTGCAAGCTGTTTTAGATTGGTGGGGCAGAGACACAGGCTGCTCAGCTAAGGCGACGGAGGCTCATGGTATTTCATAGCGTGGTGAATGTTCAGGTCACAACTTGTCCACGAGAGTGTTTTGGAGTTGTTGGATTGTGAATTGATGAGTTTTGAGGGAAAGCCGGAAATACCATATGCCTCCATGGTGTCCATCCAGCAGCTTGCGCCTCCACCCCACCGATCTAAAAACAGCTTGCACCGACAACTAAAGGTAACTAACCTACCCCTAAGACTATAGGGATTATGGCAATGGGCGAATTTGCCAAAATGTTGAACTGTCCCTTAAACTTCAGATTTAACTCAAAATGCTGAACTGCAGTCATTCTAGCTCTTTATAAATTAGATCATGGACTGATTTCCTAAGATTAGTTAATATTTGTGACTTCTTAAAGCTATAGTCTGTAGTGTTGTAAAACTAGCAAGAGAGCTAGCAAGATTTGAAAGTAGCACCTCCTCGAAGCTCCTCCCCCCTGCTCCCCGTCCCGTCAGTGATTCTTCCGGCAACACCGAGACATTTGCTGTGCGCACTCACGCAGGTGGGGGCGGGATGCAGAACGAGACCTGAAGGCATGTGATTGGTTCTTT
>JBCAUF010000062.1:6211093-6224043 GCA_038406115.1 Haemulon aurolineatum | reverse complement strand
TGAAATTAGACGGGCCATTTCCCCCAGTATAAGAGAAAGTGCTTCTGAACAAACTTACAGACCCTAACTTTAAAACTGGATTAAAAAGAACAAGAAACTGATTATTTCTCAAGTGCTTGTCAGATGGTTAAACAGCATCTTACCTTGGAAATGGTGCATCTGCACCGGACAATTTATGTAATTCTCCAAATCAATAATCTGACAAGAAATACTGGAAGCACTTAAGCTGCATCAACACTACGCTATTGTTGAAAGTAGCCTCCAGCCTCTTATCTCTCTGCTCCACACTGTCAAACCAGCCGGTTTGATTGATTCTCTCCTAAATTAGGAGACAGAAAGGTGCGCATGCAGAATCTGCACTTGTGTTGAAGCAGAAAACTAATTTCTGGGCTTTTTTTTTCCCCTCCGGAAAAAATAAAAAAGTAGCATCACGTCATGCTGCCTTGCCACTAAATGTCACTACTCCCGAAAACTTTGTACAGCCAAGTACAACGCTACCAATCTGTTACTCATTATCTCAATTTAAACAGTTACCATGTCAACTCTAGAATAATTGTTTTCCATACATACCTGCCTTTAGTCTTTGTCTGTATCCCATTGCTACATGTCTCCTCACAACTCAATTTTATCCCACTGTATCTGCATATTACAACTCCCCTTGTGCTTATTCAAATAAAGTGGAAGTGGGTCAGATGCAAATTCATTCATTCAGTGACTACTCATCTGCGTCACGCCTCAAGATTTATCCTCGCTGCATGAATGGTAAATAAACAATTCACTCAATTTGATATACACCAGCATCTATTCATAGCACATTCAGTGCATACAAGACCTCAATCTCACATCAACCATGATTAATCTCACAAATATTAACAGCATATTAATGAATTTCTATGCAACAAGATGTTGAGGCGAAAACAGCACAAAGTGCTGTGATATGGCATGTACAGTGGTCATGTTGAGTACTGCTGCAGGACATACTTAAGACCCATTTCTTTCTTGCTCTACTTCTTCTGGTGTGGTAGAAGTCAGGTCTTCTGCTGGCTGAATAAAGGAATCTATAATCAACGGAAAATATTATTATCTCATGCTTCTACTCTGGACTTAATTTTCTTTTTCAGCCAGAGAGCTAGCAAATAAAATTACCCTCACTCTCACAGGGACCCTAAGTGAAATGAAATCTAAGTGCAATAAAGAAAACCTCAGATATGTGAATTAATTTGCAGATTGCTGCATGTTGATTAAGTATTATAATAATTACAATGGCTTCTTCTTGTAATATCTGTAAAAAAAAACAACCAAAAAAATCATGAGAATATAATCAGTACTCTGAGAAAGAAAGAAAATTATTATTCAAAAATCAAAGGAAAAAGCTGATCACCATTACATAACCTTTGCCAGTCATTTGAATGATAATGTTTGTATCCTTGACATTAATAAGTTTAATATTGCTCATTTAATTTCATTTCTCCATTTACATCAGGCTCATAATTGCATTTATCAATGGGGAAATATGTCACAATGAACTAATGAGATGGCAAATGAAGACGTGGTCCTATTTTGTGTTGCTGTTTGATATATTTAGCATCTAATTTCTGGCTCTGCTTCCCTCAGCACACTTCGAGTCAGGTTTTTCTCTAATTTAATGATGATGCAGTTTTGAGTGTATATAGGAGTACAGTATGCTAACCCATAAGCAACGTGCAATAATATTACAAACCCAGGCTGAATAGTATTTGAAATACTTGCAATAATTTTCCTTGCAAGAGTTGCATGGGGAGATAACCACTCTCATGTCTGTGCTCGAAAATACGTGGCTGGAGACAGCAGCTGGTTAGCTTAGCTTAGCACTTAGACCGGAAACAAGGGATGGAAACAATCTGCCTGGCTCTGTCCAAAGGTAACAAAATCTGCCTACCAGCACCTCTAAAGCTCACTGATTAACATGTTTGTTTAATCTGTGCTAAAATTGAAGTGTAAAAGTGACAATTTCCTTGGCGAGGCAACTAGCAACTTCCAGGAAGTTGAATTTAACAGCCAAGAAACAGTCTGGCTTCCCTCTCATGAATGCATTAAGTGAGTATTAAGCTTGTGGTCACTCCACTTGTGGTACTGCAACAGACACCGACGAATACCTTGAAACCCAGAGAGCAGTGAAACCACCAGACCACCATCAGAAAAGAGACCTCTGTAAATTTGATAATAGATAATAAAATAATCATGATAATAAAAAGGTTTATGACCATGTTGTGTGGCCCACTGTACTTGCTCATTAGTGTTTCTCCTGCTGGCCCCTCCCTCATGCTCCTGTTTTACTTCACATTGGGACACGTAAAGTCCACAGTGAAATGTAATTCATTTTAATATCTCACTGATAGTACTGGAGCATGCCGGTGCTTTCAAATACATGTGTAATGAAGCGCGTGCGTGCGTGTGTGTTATCATGTGCAGATGCCGTTTGATGTGATTCTCGCGTCACTCTTTCCACATCCAGTTTACAGGACTCTTTCACTGGAACATCCAGCATCACCCTGCCCTGTAAATGTGAGAGCTCTATCATTAAAAGATACACAACACACACACACACACACCTATGCACGAACACACACACACACACACCTTGGCACAAAGCAGGGGCACTCCAAGACTTTTTCCACTATATAGCTGCTGTTGGCATGAAAGATGCCGATAGAGATCATTCACTCACACGTTTTCATTCAACATGTCTGTCTCTCTCTTTGACTTTCCCTCTTTCCTGATCCGATGATTTCTCACTTTTAACCAATGCATCATCACAGCTACAGTTACATATTTGGACTCCATGATGACATCAATTATTACTTCAAACTGTAAGATTTTTGGATTTTTGGGGCATTTTTAACTTTCTGTTTTCACTAAAACTCAACTTTTCCACTATCTCATGGTTGTGATGTTGCACAGAGGATAGATGAGCTTCAACACTTGTTCAGGGAAACTCAGTTCATGCTGCTCCAAAAAGAGCACTCTGCATTATAGGTACTTTAGTCAGCTTACATTTACATTAATTACCCACAGTCATATTAAACACACAGCCAGCACATTGCTTTAAAGCATAATACTGCATGACTCAAGATGCGCAACAGCTCTAATTATGCACTCAAGCGCTAATTAGGAGTGAATGAGCTGTATGTGACTGTTTACACGGGTAGACGAAGTGAAGTTTGGCTCAAAAGATAAAGAACAAATTTGAGTAATTTGTTCAGTAATACGTCATTGGACAGTTCAGTTACGGGTATATGGGTTGGTGGCTCACACAAATACATTCATTGTTCTTAATTATTTAATCACTTTTTCTAAACTCTGCCAGATGCAAAACACTTACATTACTCATCTACACTGACCGCATCTGTTCTTGCACTTTATCTGAGATGGGAATGCTCATTTTCTCTTTGTCAAATTAGTGCTACAGTACTCACGAACGTCTGAAAATATTTAGTTATTTAATACCCTTGTTGCTCCTAGCGTCAGAGTTAAACTTCAAGTGGTCCAGTCTGACATCATTGACTGGTCATTGGATTTGGGAAGACTAAACAAAAACTGCGACCAGTCTGGCTTGAGGGAGCTGAGGTGGAGGCTGTGGACTCATACATATACCTCAGGCTGGATAATAAACTGGACTGGACAACACATACCAGCCACCTGTAGAGGAAGACGCAAAGCAGGCTGCACTTCCTAAGGGGACTGCCGTCTTTCAACATTTGCAGCAAACTGCTGTGGATGTTTTACCAGTCTGTGGTCGCCAGTGTACTCTTTTACACTGTGGTGTGCTCGGGGGGCAGCACATCCAAGGAGGACACATCCAGACTGGGCAAACTGATGTCCGCTCATTAAACTGGACTCTTTGGTGACGGTTGCAGAGAAGAGGACACTGGACAAACTGCTGGATATTATGGACAATGCCAGCCACCCTCTGCACACCGTCATCAGCAACCAGAGGAGCCTGCTCAGTGAAAGACTGCTCCTCCCCAAGTGTAAGACCAACAGACTCAAGAACTCCTTTGTCCCTATAGTGCCATCAGGCTCTACAACTCGTCACAGGGGACACAGGGTACAAAGATGACTTAATCCATGCAATAATTGCAATAATTTAGGTTAATTACATACCTGGTCACTTATCCATTATACAATTATTGTCATATACAGTCCTCTATATTTATTTTATATATTTTATTCTACTTTATTTTATTCCTACTTATTCTTATCTCTATTTTCTATATATAGCTAAGAGTTTGTTGCTATTCTTTTGTGTTGTGGTTGTTGTTGTTGTTGTGTGCTGCTACTGGAAACCCAGTTTCCCTAAGGGGGTCACCCCAAAGGGATCAAAAGAGTGAAGTCTAGTCTAAGTCTACTGCAGGAGATCAGGAGCTGTCAGCCAATCTACCTTTCAAGTAAGAGAGATATATAGAAGAATGTGTTTTTCAGCTGTTCAGTTAGATTGGAAGCGAGTGGAAGGCTAGTGTCTGACACCAGACACTGCTGTCAAATTCATAACATGTATTGTCGATAAACAGATCTAGCATTTCATCATTTTATTGTTTGAATTCTCTTTTTTTTTTATTATATAGGCAAATAGGATTAAGGTTGGCAGCCTCAACAACTCAATCTAAGTCCTGCTGACTCAAAAATCATCGTTTTTCAATTTGGGGTCCCGAGTTGCACCAGCCGTCCCCAAATAATTGGTCTTAAGTCTGGCGTGTGTCTCCAGAAGTGGCATAAGTCAGACTTCACCCACACACACCCCGCACACTTTGAAAGAGAGCATTGATTTTGGACACACCACATCAGGCACGATGTCACGGCTCTGTGGTCAAGTAAATTCACATCTCGATGTTGATTAGCCAGGATAGCTCAACCCCACTGCCTGACAAAAATGTTCATTTTGGATGACTGAATCCAATCTAACTGAACCCTAAATTATATTCACTTATGATGTTTTTATGTTCAGCGTCAGTTTTTAACATCATTGCTTTCTACTGACTACAAATATATGGTCAAAGTTAGACAACTAAACACTACTGACTGTCACAGTACTCAAGGAATACACCACATCCTGTGCTGGAACTCAACATTGAACCTGTACTTCAATCATGAGGTTCAAAATCATCCGTTATCATTGTACTATGACTCAGAGGCTAATGATCTGGATAGCTGCATACGTATGCACTGATAAAGCACTCAAAATACTGTTCATGTTTGGCCTGCTCTGACTAAGCAGTCTCACCCCACTGCAGCTTTTGTCCCACTTGGGAACAGCAAAGTTCACGGCCAGTCACCAAAATATCAAGTGTGAGCAGGCAAACATGAAACCTGTGTGTCATCACAGAAATAGACCCCTGAGTTGTTCTTCGTGCACATGTAGGCCAGTGTTACAATAGCAGGTGCGAGCAATAAACCGAATGAGTTTTGCTCTTTCATAATGTGAGCAGTCTTGCTTGTTGTTAATCTTGGCTAAAATCCCTGAAAACTATTCTCTCAGTGACCGTGTTACTATTAACAATGGGAACACATATGGACTTAAATCAGGGCCAAAAGTTTTGTTAATAAAAAAAAAAGAAGAAAAGATTAAAATTTGAAACTGAAACTATCATTGTCAGTTGTTTTACTGCAGATGGCATGAATATGGTGTAGAGATTATTGAGTCATACTTCTTGCAGTAGCTTGAAGAATGACTGAAGGCCTCTAGCCTTCTTCGCTATGCTGTCACTCACAATTCCACACCTATTTCAGCTGATGCCACATACCCCAAAGCCAGGTCAAGGCCAAAAGTCTGAAAAAGATAAGATCCAACAAAATTGGCAACTGAGAAAAATATCAAAGTATTTATGAACTTGAACTTGAATTTCCTTGCACCATTCAGAATTATATTTAGCAATATTTCAATCAAAATATGGTGACAGAGGTGGGGTTGGTTGTTTGTATTGCTCTGATTAAACCACATCCACATAGTCCTAGTAGAGCAAATTAGCTGAGGGTTTTAGCTATTCTTGCAGCATGACCTGTCCACCACTTTGGTCCAGAATGAAATGTCACAACAGGTATTGAATAGATTTCCAAGAAATTGGGAACAAACATTCATGCCCCCCTCATGATGACTTGCAATAAATCTATTCCTATCTCATCTATTAAGATTTTCCTTCACCAAATAGTGAGCGTGGAGAACATCACCTGCTAAATATGTTAGCATTGTCATTTGTAAACATGGTGGCACGCTGATTTTAGCGTGAATGTACTCTCTGTCTGGCATGATATCTCACTCGCGTCATATTCCACAGGGCAAAAAAAGAAAGTATTTGATGATTGCGTGCTCACACAGGAGTATATACATGTGCAGTTATCCTCCTTCAGAGGCTGCATCATTAAAGCAAGTTTTACAGCTTTGAGGGGCTTAAGTTGCTGACTGTCTTTCCTGAAACTCCTTTTCTGTTTCAGTAGCAATGGGCAGAAAATAGAAACCTCAATGACTCCGCTCCCCAAGCCCTCAGCCCAGCTGCTCATTGGCCACCTGTTGACTTGATATTGCTATGTATTTGGCTGTCAGCCCTTACATTGATGTCTCTCCGTCATTACACCCCCTCCACTCCCCCCTTGTTTTTGCCACTGTCCGGTTTCACCAGACCTCCCGCTCTGTCAGTGCCAGCCAAACCACCTTACGGTCCACTTGGCAGCGGCTGTCAGGCAATGAGCCGAGGTGCATATTTGCCCCTCTTTGCCAAGGCCTCATCATCAAGAGCTCATCAGAGACCATGAATGGATGTCGATACGCTGAGGAAGCAAGGGCTCATTGGCTGAGAGTGGTTTCTTTGGCCATTTCCTGAAAATCCACAATATAAATTATTCAGCTTGGTCATAAGAGACGCAACCTTCAGCATGTTTGCTACACGCTAAAAAGAATTTTATATATTTGAAGTTTTGGAAGGAGCGTTTAGCTATCAGGGATTCAGTAATGTTGACTGAAAAGCGAAGCATATTAGCAGCGGAGGGGTATAAATCTCCTCCACGGCAGAGCTGGGAGAAAGATTTACAGGGTAATTATTGTGGTTATCAGAGTTGTTATTGTTATGTATTTCACACACCCTGGACCACATTCAACCTGGATGGCAGCCAATTTAAATTTGGAATAGATTACTGCACTTTTGGATGAAAAATGCCCGCAGAGGTGCAGAGAGCTAAATCGTCTGTGTGTTTGGGCCTGGATGTAATACTGGCTGAATCGCTAGGCAAAAGATTTGTTAAAAGCAGAGTCTGCGTTCCAGTTTTTGCACCATGAGGGCTTGTGAGTCACTGTTGCCGGTTCTCCGGCTGTTCCGGCCCCTGCTTCTCACTCGCTCCCTCTCTGGCAGGACATACAGACCTGGCTTATCCCGCCTGGCTTAACACATAACACACTGGCTGCTTCTTATCTTAGGCTTGCAGCACCGCAGGCCTCATCCACACATGCAATTACACCAGTGCACACAGACCACTAAAAGGACAGTATGTCGATACTGTGTGTGTGCACCTCTGTATACACGTGTTGGTCAAATTATCTGCTGCTTGAATACTTTATACCAAATCACTGGTGAAAGACCTCTACAGTATATTAATATTACCTGATAACTACAGAAAATGTGTGTAATTTCAATTTTAACTTCATAAATTAGAAATGTAAGCCATATAACATTCATCACTCCAGGCATATGCAGTATATATATCTCATAAAAAATGTTTTCTAAATTATTTCAGCATTATCCTCTAAAATAAAAGCTGTAGCCTGACACCAATTATAACCGCCGCATGTAATGCTGTGTTAGTGTTTTTTTCTCATTGGTATCAAGCTCACACATTGTTCACTCTCCTGACGCCATATCAGGTTACCTCTAGTGCGAGGTGGCATTACTTTTATTGAAAAGCAGTAAAAGGAATTGACAAAAAACACACTGTCATCATCAGCAAGGTAACCAATTATTTTCATCGTCCCTGTTGACTGACTGACTTCTGTAAAAAAAGAATGTGAGTTTGTTTTCAGAACTGCAAACGGATACATCAGTTGCTCTCCTGCTGTTGAGCAGGCACCTTTTCCAACAATACAAGTGTTTCCTGTGCAATTAAACTTTACTTGTTCCACGGTAACATGTGGTGTCAGCAAATCACCAGGATATGAAATCTGAAGGATCATGCTAGTAATCCTGGTATATAAGAATTTGTCTAGTAACAAGTCACAACAGACCCGGGGTGTCACTGCTGATGCAGTACATGCAGGCACCAAATATAGCCTACATGAAGCATTTCACCTTCAACTGGTTGCAAGGCTAAACTGGCCAATGTAGATCCCCATGCAAAGCGGATGAGAAGACTGCACCACCCGAGTAACATACTGTATTGACTAACTTATTTAAGCTCTGCTGTCAACACGAACCAATAGCATGAGGCAATGGATGGCGTTTTTGTTTTAGGAGCAGGCAGGTTGCAGTATATAGTTAGCGTTATGATTGCAGGATATAACTACCTCTCACTATTGCACACACTCAAACCTACACACGCAGGAATCCTGCACAACAAACTGCTCTGAACCCTCTGTAGTACACACACCCCACACCATAAGCCCTGACAAACAGTCATTGTTATATGAATGGATTGCATTTATATAGCACTTCATCATGATACCCTGAAGCGCTTCACAGTGAAGGGAGGACACTTACTGTACTTCAGCCGCTATCAACAAATTCCACCATGACCAAAAAAAATTAATATAATATATAAATATAAATTTAAACCATAATTTGCAATGTGTATTTTCAGAATAAAAAACCAATGCAATTTACAGGCCTGATAAATAGTATACATAAACAACTTTTAATTAGTGGCACTAATTCTACTTTAGCATTTAGGTATGAACAGCATAACTAATTGATCATTTCAGCTATTAAAGTATATCAACATGAATAATGCAGCTAAAATTGCTGCATATATTTTTGGCTAATGCTTTGTAGAAGTAGCAGTGTTGCACTGTTTGGACTGTTTGCCCCGCTGCGCTGCACTGGGAGCTGTTTATTTGTGTTACTTTGGTCAAAGCTCAGTCTTCGTCTTCTGTAGCGCAGGTGTCATGTCAGATAGAGGTTATGTCTTTGTGCAGCTACATGTGCCAACTTGAGCACATGTGTCAAGGCCTTATCATGACACTCCAAGTCACCAACTAGAGGGGCATTACTCCCCTCTCTGTTCCATGAGCCTGAACAGCCCCTATAAAAGCAGTAGATCAGAGGAAGCTTTTTACACGTCTACATCCGCCTGGATGCTCTCACAGGGTCCCATAGCATGGCTGAGGTTTTGTTCTAGAGAACAAAAGGAGGTAAGGAAAGGTCGCTGGAAAAGCTTCCTTTAAAAGTAGGATAGAAAGAAAACTGTAATGATGTCTGCATCACAGGAATATGGAACATAGCTGAGAGTTGTCTCACTCCAGGGATACGTCAAAGAGAAAACCCTGACGTCGCAGCAAGGGCACCCTTTGATCCCTTCCCACATTTAAATGTCACTTCATCAAACTTCGGCACATCAACAGGAAATCTCAATGTGTCTGCCTGTATGAATTCAAAGTCTTCTCAGGCTTTATTTGGGCACTTCTAATGTTCTGTGTCCCAGTGCAGACCCCCTGAGTCTGGTGAGCCTAGCTCAACTGTTGATGAGGCTCCCTACAGAGCTGTTCCTTATGTAAAAACCCTAGTTTCATTCATAGTTTAAGTGAGGCTATGTTCCTCTCCTGATCAGCAAGTTGTAATGGAACGGCAAGAAATTGAAACAGGGAACACCATTCCTTCTAGGGAGATACAGAATCTTGTTTTACTCTTGATAAAACCAAATGTTTACATTATGACATGCTATGTATTGTAAAAGGAACTTCCAGATACACAGCATCAGGTACATGGAGGTGAATGATAAATGCTGAAGGTATTTATTGCACAGTAAGGTAGTCTTAGAAAAAGAAATGACTACTTAGCTTCAAGATCCAAAACATCTTAGCTATTTTGATACCACTATTAAGAGTTACAGTCATGACATCATAACACTTATCTTTTATTAATGGTGACGTTGAAATCTCTGGGTCTCGTACATTTTATCACCACCTCTAAAGTCTCTGACTCAAAATCCCACACGTGCCAACGGCCTTGCACGTGCCCCCACCCCCACCCCCGCCACCTCACCTCGCCTCGCCTCGGCCGTGTCCTCTGTGTACCCTGACACCACTTCTCACACCCACTTCTTCTGGATTTTGAAAAAGTCACGCACCGGGGCGGTGGAGGGCTAAAACTGAGATTATCCCTTCCCTTTAAAGTCTCGGCTGGAATATCAGATTGAAGCCCTCGACCTCTTAACAACCTTGTTTAAACGTATGGGAGCGTTTCACAGACTGGCTGACAGACTCTCCGTGTGCCAAACTGCATGGCCTATATCGCAGAGCGCTTTGTCACGACGATCTGCTCTAACTCACAGACAGTGCCTTGATTTTTATGCATTACTTGTGATCCGTCCTTGTTAGCCCCAGAACAATTTGATAAACCAAACCAAAATCACCCACTGATCAAAGCAACCCAGTGGCGGCACAAACGAGGAAAACGCCAGAGAGCTTTCACCCTTTTTGACCTTTCCATCGACTGTTCCTCTAGTCTTTTTCCACACCTGTTGAACAACTGTTCTTTCGCTTTCTCTCACTTGTGGAGCATAAGAGGTTATTGGTTCCCTTTCATCCCTTCTCCCTCTTTCCTCTCTCACACACTTCCACCTCGGTGTGTGTGTGTGTTCATTTCATGGCTTTCCCCTTGGCTATTCGTGTCAAGGTGGAAGAATATAGCCGGGGTATCTTTGTATCCATGTGTCGCATTTCACTCCACCAAAAGCAAAATAAGAGTGGATGAGACTTGCGGCACAGCGCGACCACTTCAGACACCTTGATCTCCTTTCAGAACGACGCGGGCCTAATTTTCAGAAATTGTCCGCTCATTATTTCTGATACAGCAGCCAGATGAATGGCAGCACCATCCAACTTGCAAATTGTCTTGATCGTAGACTTCCGTTCGTTTCTCTTTTTCTCCGAGTTGTTTGACCCCTGTGGAATGTTTTCCTCTGATCCTCGGGGGCCGCGGGCTAATGGATGCTGATTGGGCTGAGGTTTTAATTCTCAGCCCTGTGCAGGAGTATTGGTGACAAAAGCAGCTCCAGGAAAGCAGCGGCAGCATTAGTGAGGGAGGGCAGAGGGGCTGAATACAGGAGATAAACAGAAAGCAATGGGGGATCTGTTATTGTGTTTGCTCGGTCTGTTGCTGGGATATTGTCAAGATTGCCATGAAATTGTTGATTAACTGTGGAGAAAATTCCACTCAAATATCATTTTCATTTAACAATAGTACCATCCTCTGGGACATTAGGCAAGGACTTGATTTCAACATGATTGCTTTTATTTGACAGACATTTATCAGCAATTATTTTTGATGGACTTCATGCTCTAATGTCATTTGACATATGGCCAATTAGTGAAGAGTCTATAAGTAAGCATCTTTGAACAGTGTGGGTGAATATAGTGCTTCCATTATGCACCGCTCTCACCTCTCTAGCGTACAAATCATATCTACCTGCTTTTTATAAAACAATATTGATTTCGTGACTGGAGGCAATTCTGCTTTTTAGCCGCCCGTCAAACATCATTCTGCTGTATTCATGACCGGGCTTTCATTGCATCCAATGACAGACAGGCTTTCATCACTTTTAGTTGCTGTATCAGTGGTGATGGTGCCTGTGATTGCTGGGCTGCCTGTAATGGAACAAAGCTGCCTGGCCGACACTTGAGCACTTTCCATTACTCTATGCTTCTAAAAGCTTATCTCCAAATGGTGGTTTTATCCTCCTGCTTTGGCAGTCAGAATCAATGTTTTGTTTTTAAAATCCAAGTATGAAGTAAGTATAAAGTGGTCAGTAAGAAAAGTGTTAAGAATAGGATGCAATGTATTTTTAATTGGCCACTTTAATGTGCGAGATAAATGTTAACTGTATGTTGATACTTATATCATTATGATAGTGTATGCAAACACAGTTAATCACAATTAGTGGCTTTCTCAAGTTCACAAGTTCCTAGTGACAAAGGCTGTCCAAGTTACTCTCGGTCTGACCAGGTCCATGTAAGTTCCAATTCTGTTGCGGTCTTTTATGTTAATATGTCTGATACTCATGCAAATCAATTCAGACTCGATATCAGCCCCATCACGCTGCATGCCAAAGACATCAAAGGAGAAAACTGTATTTTATTCAAGGTGAGACAGGGAGTGTGAACTGTGCCCGACAGAAGTATCTCAATATGTATTGTCACTCGAGGAGGCTGCGGCTGCTGTTAATTGGTGGTGTATCATGCCGCTGCCAGTATTTGTGTTCTCTCTCTCTCTCTCTCTCTCTCTCTATTTGGGTTTGTTCGGGTCAAGCACATTTTGGGTGTAATTATCCCAGAGTCTATTTTGGTCCTGTTTTGTCCTTGGGTCCCTTTGTGGACATCTTTCTTTCTTTATTTCATTTTTTAAGAATTATTTATTCATGTCAGCTTTGGGTAGGTTTTCCACAGGTCTGTTCAGATCCACAATTTAGAAACCCAATACTTGCAGCAAATATTTGTCCTACGGTAGAGAACTAAAAATAGGATGTTATTAGATTTTGGAGCACTATGCTGAAAGAAAAAAATGCTTGAAAGTTTTGTTAATTAGTATTTTATGAATCAAACTGGGAAAGGGTCACACATATTGATCAACCCATTTCCAGCTGCAAGAGGCAGATAAAAGCTGTGATAAACCAACAGCAAGATGCTCAAAGCTAATTTGTTTTTTGATCAGTGTTTAATATTAACAATGCATCAAATGATTACCCATAAGGAGATAAGAGTGGCTTGCAGTGAGAAT
>JBCAUF010000062.1:6190805-6210993 GCA_038406115.1 Haemulon aurolineatum | reverse complement strand
TTTTTGATCAGTGTTTAATATTAACAATGCATCAAATGATTACCCATAAGGAGATAAGAGTGGCTTGCAGTGAGAATTTTAAACTTTAGGTTAGCAACTTTCATTTAACTGCTTTGGTTCGGTGTCTTGTGAACCCCATTTCCAAGCAGCTGCTCTTTCAACCTACAGGAAGAAGCCCCAATGAGCCCATGATCAAACAGCCAGAAACAGCTAGCAGCTAGCTATCACGCAAGTCAAACATCCACTAGATGTAGCGCAGATATTTTTTTAAGGAAATGTCTACTTTTGTGGGACTCCTGACCTAGATCACGTCGCATCCACAGCCCTGAAATGAATGAATATGATTAGAAATTCCCCCACACTGCAGAGGATTCAGCTCTGACTATCTATGAGCTTCAGTAGAGGGAACCGAGCCACCACTTGATTGGGTAATGAAAGGAAAATAAGTCCATGTTCCTCATTCCTGAGGGTTTAGATTCACCATCAACCCTTGGCCAGTAATCACAGAGCTCGTCCTGTGCATCCCACCCTCCACTTTAGCTGAGCAACAAAGCCTGCTATCAATTGCGTTACGTAGCTGTAAAGCCCCACAAGTAATTGCACCCACTTGTTTACATCCTGTCAACCATGTTCTTTCATTAACGCTTTGTCTCAATCATGGAGAGAAGGAAGTACATGTTTCTCTACACACTCCCTGTCCTTACTTTTTATCTCTGCAGGAGCATTTCCTCTCTGCTGGCGTGTTTGTCCACAATTGTCTTTTTTTCCCTTTAGCAGGTCATTAGGTGAAAAGCTTTTTCCGGTTAGTTGTTGTAATACAAGAAAATCCACGCTTGTCAACCATTCCTCTATTGCTGAGGTACCAGGTAGATAAAAGAAAATGAATCCATGTCACCACTGCGGGCAACGTGCTTATGAATTAATTACATTTCCTCGAGCTGATGGCATTTCCAGTTAATAACGTTGGCATGTTGAGGTGTGTGCGGTATGTAGTCTACATGTCCTGGTGTGTTTGCAGAAGTGCATCCCTAATTATGGTCTCTCTGCCGATGACCTTGCCCTTGTCTGAAATGGCACACCATAATATGCTTCACACTGATAACATTCCAGTAATGCTGTGTCGAATTAAGTGCTCCTCGTCAAAAACAACTTTCCTATCACGGAAGGTAGTCGTTACTCAGAGGAAACCTCTGAACAATGGACAAAACGTTCCCATTAATACAAAACACCTCTATAATGAATCAGAGCAGGAGCAGAGTTTTTAATCTTTTCTTATCTCATCATTATTTAAAGTCAAATAATGTCTAATGTCTGTGCTAAGATGGAATGTATGTAATCGTATGGAGGGTGTAAAAACTATGAAACTGATCAACCCTGAAAACTAGTTTACAAATTGTAGAGATGGTATTTGTATTACTGTAGTTTTTCTATTACTACTACCCTCAGTTGTCTGCTTGCAATCTCTCCAACTGTAGTTATTAGGCAGAGTGATACTGCGTCATACTGTTGATTTTTCAAACTTTTGGTGGGGTCTAGATGACAGTATTACTGTATTCTCTCTGGAAATGGAACATCATATTTTAATGAACACTATAAAATGGTCTTAAGATCAGTAGATAGTGTAATAAAGTGACTCTGAGTGCACTTTGCTAACTCGAAAAGTGGCTTTAGTGTCAAGTTGGACTGCAGAACAATGGGTCCTCCCAAATTCCAGAGATTATAAAGGGACAGAGGTTTTAGATTTATCATTAAATATAGTGTACACATTGTTGTGGACACATGCACTCACTTTCTCAGCAACTCTCAGTAAGTCTAGCAGAGAGTCTGACAGCTGTTTGTCTGCCTCTGTGTTAAAAGGACGGCCCTTTTAACCTGCCTGTCCTCATCAATTTATGGTACATAACTGTCACGTAGCTCTGGGAGCGCCATCCAGCACCAGCCCTGAGCTGTGTTTTCTATTCCTTTTTGGTCCGCAAAATTCAGCGGAACCACTTCCTACCTCAAAATAGTACTGTACTAAATGTAACTTTCCACCACTGGGAATGACTTTTTCCGAACCCCAAAAAACAACCTTAACAAGAAGCTGCAATCAAAACTAAGAGGTCCTTATAAAATGTCTCACAATATCTTAAAACTGAAGTTAACACTTTAAGATAAGCATTGCATCTTACAGTAGTCGAGCTGCTTGAATGTCAGACATTCTACAGTATATTTACTGAAATGCAACTTACAATTATTTACAGAAATGAAACAGCTATGTATTTGCATTCATTAGATAGATGTTTTTATAGCAACAGTAGTTTATCTCACAGTGTGTCAGTGGACTCTACAGGCCCTCATCAGGAACGATTTCTCATCTTCAGCATGGTGGTCAGATTAAGCTCCTCCATCTCGAACTGAAGAACCTTTTTGTCCTCCTCATCTGTGAGTGCCTCCTTCTCATCTGTGAGTGCCTCCTCCTCTGGAGCTTCTAGTCATGAAACAGATGGGTCACTATCCAGGCTCTCCACTCTCACTGCAGTCTCTGCAGCAGATGCAGATGGGACCTTCAGACAGGTTGGTTCACTCTCTGTGTTGCAGGGCTTCTTCATTACTTGGAGATGAACATCTTGCATCTTAATGTAGAGATCCATGTCAGTTCTTGCAGCCTGTGCACTCTTCTGACTGGGAGGCTGCTGCATCTGGGCCTCCTCCAGCTTGGAGTTCTTAAGTTGACTTAGTTTGAGCTGTATTTTCAAGTCCCTTTTTATTCTTCTCAGGGCTTTAAGGCTGTCAGCAGACTTCTTCTGCTGGACTTTGGCCCGATTCAGCTTCAGTTTGAGAGCTATGATTTCTTCCTTCAGCTCTATTATGTTGCAATTGTCCGGCGTTTTTCTACCCTGGAGCAGATCAAGAACCCCAACCAGGGTCTCAATTTTGGTTTTCAGGTGGTCTCTTTTACCCGGGAGACACGACATGAGCATCACCTTGATGGAGTGTAGTTTTTGACTAACGTCCATCTCCCAGTTTTTTATACAGGCCTTCACACGACAGTCCAGACTTGTTGCTTTTGGGCTTGCCTTTTTTTGTCTTCATCTCCCTGTTGTTTTTTCTGATTCTGTGCCTCGCTTCAGTGAGCAATATGTATTTATTTAGTCCTGGGTGCTGAGTGCTGAATGAAAGGGGCAGCCTCTTGGATGTGCGAACCTTCTCTTCTGTCACATAATCAGAGTTCTTTCAGACATCAGATGGAATGCTGTGTTGTTTTTCATCCATCTGGTCCAGGTGGAGATGTAGAATAAACGTAAAAATATAAAGTAAATGGATTGCGTATAAAATATAAATACTGTACTACTGAAGTTAAATAAGAATTACCTCAAAAATTGGAATAATAATGTATTATTTCTACTTCTTCTACTCCCAGTTGCATGTTCACATGATCACAGTCTTTCATACTGTTTATATGTCAGGGTTGGGGGCAGAGTGTCACTGGGTGCGTCACAATGCAGATTTCACATTTTAACCTCTATATTTTCATCATGTACTGAATATTACAGTATAAAGGGAACCAGGGCATAGTGCCTCATCCTCCCCCTCCAAACCTGTTGGAGAAACTACAGTGGCCATGGAAATTGTGAAAGGCCCTCTCTGTGTTTGGTTTGTCCACTCTGGGTTACTGTGGAAACATGGTGTTGCATTGTGGCAGTTTCTTTCTGTAGATAGTCTATACATGTAATCTCATAAACTCAGACTAAGGTCATGAAAACACAACAAATGTAAAAAAAAAACAACAAAAAAAAAACAACCATACTTTTCTGCCAATAGATTGCCCTAAATGTTACACATCAGTCCTTTAGATTTATGATTTAAAAAAACTACACACAATACTGTAGCTACAGCATCATTGTAGTTCATAGTGTTGTTCAAAGTTCAGCTTGCCTTTAAAGATTCATACTTCTGCAATTTCCAAGGCTAAATGATCAATAATACAGGAAAACATTTCCTTTAACTCTCAGCTGAACACATGTCACATGTGTATGCATGATAATTGCTGGAGAAGAAAGTGACAGTGATATATCATCAACAAACCTCGTTAATAAAAGATAGACCCTGCTGTCATTGAAGTCAGCATCTTTGAAGTGCCTGATTGTGCAGATGAAGACTTGCTCTACACCTGGGAGACCACAAACAACATGCCTCTGGCTTTTGAAGGGCACCCACGGTCTGAGGCATTGTTACAGCAAGTGATGACGGAGAGAAAAGAAGCTGTCTTGACAGGAAGCGGCTTCAGCATGCCACCAGATCAATGCACAAACACTGCGGATGACCTCGAGAACAACACCAGTGAAAGATTGCCTGTGACACTTCCTGCAGCACAGTACAAAGTGTACCCATAACTTCCTTTATTCTTTCAACAATCAAAGTTGCATTGGAAAGAGTTGACTGTAGACTCCAGGAGTTTATGGGATTAAACCAGCCTACTGTAATGCTGTCAGATAGCTGTCACAAGCTGCTCACAGTTTGGAGCTCAAACAGCTCTGGAGCTGCCTCCCCTCAGACCGTGAAAGCAAGTACATTGTTGGAACTTTATCTGTCATGTCACTTACGTATATCCTGCTTATGCACAACTAGAATAAAGAAAAAAGCTAAGTTTTGCCTCTGTTGAGAAAAGAAAATAAGAAGTTCAACCAAAAAAACCCCAAAAACATGAAAACTTATGTTATTAGAAAATCATGGGAATATCGAAATTACTGTTTATGTCATTTTCTCCTCTCCTCTGCTAACGAAATTGATATTGATAATCAGTAAACTGTTTGATTAGGAGCATGAGGTCAGAACTCAATCCATACATACATTTGGGTGGAAAGTTAATGTAGGCTAATCAAATTTGCTTTACAGTTCATTCTCTCTCAAGCTCCACTTCTGGAGCATTTGACTGCATCTCGTGGCCTTCCTCAGCAGTTGTCGTGAAACTCTCTGCGGACCTCACACTGGAAGGATGAAGACCGTCCTTCCATGTGCCCTCATTTAGTTAAGGTCATAGCATATGATTTCCATCATTTTCATAGTCATAAGTGAGCCCTGCTGCCCTGTGCAGAAGCATCTGAGTTTAATTGTTCTGTGCTTTTACTTGTCATGTGTCTATACATCTATTCAATTTCACATACACTCACAGGATTTTCTCCACCTTTTTAGCTTCTGTGTTTTACTCCCACTCAACAGACTGAAACATTTGTAGGGAAGAGAGGTGATTGGTCGGTCTTGTTGAGGCGGCAGTGGGGAAAAGCAGGGAAGCCAAGGTCCCAGAGATGTCCCATAGGGGCTACCCATCTGAGGGTCTCAGGCTCACTGCTCAAATAACCATCAAAGGAGAGAAGGTACTGAATGAATGAAACATTTTGAGGCGGCGCTGTGGTGTGAATGGTTGACCTACTGTGTGAGAGCTCTCTTTGAGCCCACCTCTCTTTGAGCAAAACTATTTCTATCTCTCCACGGACAGACCTACTTTGATCACTTGAAGTTCGGTACATTTCCTTGTGTCAAACACTGATATTTTCAACATGCTGACAGCCTCTGTGTGTGTGTGTGCGCCTGGACGAGTGGCTAAGCATCTGCGGCGTGTTCCTGTTTGCTTGTGTGTTTTGGCTCCGTGTTAAAAGACGCTCTGCGGGGAGCTGGGAAAAGTTCCCATTAAGCAAACTGCGAAGTCCGCCCTACCCTCACCCTGTGCGATCTGATTGTAATAAGCCCTGCATCTGTCTACCATCAGCCGCTCCCCCCCTCAAGCCATCCTCCTCCTCCTCCACCTCCACCTTTCTCCCTCCTGCTGCTTACTCATCTTTCAATAGGCTCGGTCCACCTCTCGCATATGGACCCATCATGCCTTACTGCTTGGATTCACATCTTAATTCCAACAGATAATCTATTTATCTGGGCGAGATGAAGACTGGCAGGATGTTTATGAGGTTTCATCACGCCTGGGTTGACAAGGAGAATGTTTAGTTGCAAGAGAGCATCTGCACGGCCATAACTGAGATGCAACATGCTGCGTGTCAACACATTTATAAGCATAAAGTTTCTGAGGTATATGCGTCAAGTCTGATTCAGAGTGATCCACAGTGTCAGAGTCATTGCTCTAATCAGGCCTCATAAAGACCTCTAATCTCCGAAGGACTTGAACTTTGATGAGCCCTGCTGGCTCAGCAGGCGAAGGTGTGTCGGATGCACTTGTAATGTCCTTTCACAGTCTCCCTCACCGTCACCTGCTGCTGTGGTGCTATAAAGCACCAGAAAGCAGAAATGGCCTGACATTAGAAGAGCATATAATAGGGTTTGCAATTTTACCGTCTCAATTAAAACCAATTTCAAATATCTGATTGCAGAGCTCGCATTTTAAGTGCATGTTAACAGCCATTACTCATGAGGGTTCTGGTTCCTTTGTGGCTTTCTGTATTTGTTTATTTTATTTTTCTCTTTTTCCAGTCAGAGTGTTAAATTTTACTTTCGGCAGTCGCTTCAAAAAGAGACTTTCATCTTAATGTAACGACCCCAGTTAAAATAAAGGCTATGTGAAGAGGAATAAGCTTCTGCTGAGAGATAAATGGCCTCTTCAACTTCAGAGCCCATATCATGTGGGTTAAAAGTGCCTTTAGACTCTTCAAAGAGTAAACAAATGGCTTTGGTCTGGACCAAATCATATAGCCTTTGGAGCTCAGGCCAAAATGAGGACAATCCAATGGAGTCGCCAAATGCACCAGTAAGATGTCACTTAATTCACAATAAACTAAGATAATCCACATGAATAGAGAATCCAGAAAGCAACAGAAAAAAGGCTACGTTAGTTTTCATTCCCTACTTCTAAGATCAGTTTTCTCTTCATTTGGCCATGCCTAAGCAGCTGTTTAATGTCCACTGTGGCACTGGAGGCATTTTGTCCAGTCTTAGATGACATCATCAGGGGATTATCTTGGCCTGGGCTTAAAGATAAATTTATTACAGTAAGCCTGTGTTTAAAATGAGCTGCAAGGAATTTGACGCAGACAAAGACATTTTCTAATGACACAGGTTATTGGAAGAAGTATATTATGCTATTGAGTATTTTTTGCAATAGCTATATGAATAGCAGTGTTGGTTGGAGTCTCTGTCCACCATGTTGTCATTGTGATCATGTTAGCATTAAGGTAAGACTCCGAGAAATTCCAGTGTTATTGGAAACTCAGAGCGGATAAAAGGGTTTTTTAATAAAGTTTTTTACTTTTTTTATTTAATTACTTTCCAACTGTAGCGCTCCAAAGCTATTGGTTCCTCCTGAAGACATAACTGCTCACAAATATATACGCAGTTCTTAGCAGTTGTTACTGGATGCAGTGCATTTCCTGTGAACTACTGTACTTTCAGTCATGGATTTGGTGCATTAGTGAGACAATGTACAGTATATGGGACAGAGCCAAAATAAACAGCAGTGTGTGCGCTCATGATAATGACGGGATATGTCACCCAGCGGCTCATTGATGTGTTTAGCTCTATGGCTCAGAGGAATAAGACATATCAGGTTTAGATACATGCGCAATACTGGTTCGTGGGATATATTCACTGTTAGTTTTGGTCCGTTCACATTTTTCTTGACACTACGAAAAATCACCTGATCTACCCTTTAATGCTCAGTAGGGTTTAAAGTCAGTCAAGTCAAGTTTCTCTGGCTTTGCTCCTTCATTTTGACTGTTCCTTTTTTAAAAACTTTCTTTTGCAAGACTCCACATTTTGACTGCAATATCCAGTTGCTGGAGTACCCCTTTGAGGTTACAGCAATCATAATTTGGCAACTCAATGGGGCAGTACTACTTTTTAACTCAGCAATACATTCTTTCTGTTCAACGGGAACACGGAGGTCGTGCTTAAAAGTGAAAAGTAAAACTGTCACGCAGATTTACACATGTGCTGGAAACTACTGGGAATGGTACTTACGTGATTTGTGCCAGAATTGGCTCAAGATTGACTCAAGTAAACTGAGGCCACATTCTCACGTTTTTATTTCCACGAAGGAGACTCATCACAATCGAGACACATCCTGAGTTACTGGGTGAATACATTCAAAATGTTCGATTCAAAAAAGTTTTCAAACCTTTCAAAGCTTTTTTTGTCTCATAGTGTCTTCCTACAAATGACAACAAATCTAACAATGTGACTTGCGCTGAAAATAAGGGAAAGGCCGGCACATTTGTGACAGTTTTTCTTATTAAAAACAATTAAAGATTTCACATAAAAATGGTTTGTTGATGTGAATAGTTTCCTACCCCCCGGGACATGAGTCTATGTTGTTCTCCCTTGTTTTCACATGATTCAAATGGATTAATGACAGTGGAATTTAAGATTACCCTGAGTGCATTTGGGATTTCTGATTTGTATGTGCATGTGTGTGCCTGTGGGAGACAAAGAGTGTGTGAGCACACAAACCATTTAGTCTTGTCCCCGGAAAGTCTTCTATTTGTATTTGTAGACGTGGCATACTAATTGAAAGTCGTGGGTTTCTCAGAGCAAATCAGTCTCACAGGACAATTAGTCTGTGAGAACCACCACTGAGAGACATTTAATCTCAGACCCTGATGGATGAACATTAAAATATTCAGCATTATTAATCATCTGGACTCGAACCTTGTTGGCGCTTCTTCTCGTCTTTCTTTTTTATTATCGTCGACATTCATTTTTCTTGTTACAGGTTATAGACTCTCTGCCAGATATCCTTATTTCTTTCCCTCACCACTTCAAATGTCTCGATTACTCCTCCTCCTCTCTCCCGTCTCTCTCCGTGGCTTTCTCCATCTGTCTTTCACTCCCCACGTTGCCTGCTGGTTTGTGTGTGAGAGTGTTTTATGAGGTTAAAAGGTCCACGCAAGGGCTTGCGGTCTGCTCAGACGTCATTTGTCTTCTTCCACATTGGCTCGTGCTCTATCCATCATTTTGCCTTTCTGGAGCCCCTAATGCAAAAAAACACTTGAGCACAAGGAAAGAGTCTGTTTGTGTGAACAAGCACAAACACCTTCTGCATCCCTCCGACATCGCAAACAACCTCAAGATTGGTTCAGTGGCCACCAGAGAAAAGCAGTAGCACCGGTGATTTCCTGCCCTGTTTTGAACTCGCTGCTGTGCCCTCCAAAGCTACTGGAATCCCCCTTAACCTTGTTTTCCTTACATAGCCTTCCCACCATATATGGTGTTCATTACCACCACCTCCCACTGCTATATGGGCCTCGCTGTGCTCACATTCACCTTGATAGAAATCTAAACTTCTTTTGAACTTTATAGCTGTTGTAGATGTTGATTGATCAGCTGGTCCACTCACAACTAGTAGATAGATTGCCATGGGAAAAAAGAAAAAAGTAGAATGCATGTTCCCTGCAGAAACACTGCACTGCAATGATTTCGGTGATCATCAAACTGAGTAACTTCTATCTAGCTCCATGTGTGAAGTTGCGCTAACTTTTTATGATTTATAGATCCCCTTAAACTTTTTCAAAAAAATCTGATAAATGCAACTTTAAAAAAATGTCTGAAAAAAGGCCTGAAAAACGAATTACCCTCCAGCCATAACTGTATTTTCTGTTTAGTACTAATCATCAAATGTTAGTATGTCAGCACTGAACTAAGATGGTTAACATTATTAACATTATACCTGCAAAACATCAGCATGTTAGAAATGTGATTGTGAGCATGTTAGCATGCCGACCACTACTATTTTACATTAATTTTACATTCATTAATAATTCATACATGATTTACTCCAGTCTCATTATTACCCCATCTATAGGCGACATAGGTAAAGGTAACATAGATATCGGTCATTATGATAGATAAAGTACAGAAAATATGTGATGTTTGCTGCTTTAGAGACAATGGATTTTTTGTCTGTGTGAAAACTGATGGCAAATGAATTCCAATAATGCAACAGAATTGGATATCGTGTCCTCACATTCTCCGCTTTAACCTTGGTGACACTGATGGTGTTGTACTGGGCCAAAGAGTACAGATAACACAGAACAGTACACTCAGCATCCGCTAATTAGGCACAGCTGATAATTTATTCAAACAGCTCAAATGCTCAGACAGTGACTCATGTATAAATAAAGCATGAGTATGAAAAATGCAGGCGGGGTGAAGAGGTGCAGTAAAGCTGTGAATACACTACAAGACATGAAATCCTCATTGATTTTGGCGAAGACAGAGTTCACAAATTGGAGTGGGATTTTGGCACGGACGGAGTTTACTGATTCTCTCAAGTGCAAATCGGCTCATAAAATGATCAGGGAAGAACAGAGAAACACACGTCTCTGAGTGACATCAAAGAAAATCCTGCTGAACGGGTGACATCAGGTAAAATCGGCACTTATTTAACGTACTATGTTAGTGTGCAAAAATACTCAGGTCACGTTGATATTGCGCTCATGGGGCTGTGCACTTGGCTGGTGCCTCACAAAGAAACAAATATCCCTGGGCTGCAGCCCTGTTGCCAAAATACCTCGCTGATGACGGCGCTAAAACAATGGTAAGGCTCAGGCAAACATGGGGAACACAAGCATTAAGTTTTCCACAACAACAAAGGGGATGTGCAGAGAGGTAGTTCAACACACGACTCATCAAATTCCCTCCATTCCATTTGTTCCCGTTTCCTCTGAAGAGATTGGAGCACCAACTCTGACTGCTACTGAAGCTGAAAGTTTAAGAGTGTTTTTGCAGAGGAGAGAGGCAAGGACAAACTTGAACCAGAATGCTGTATGTGATCCAGAAAAGAAGAATCGATCTGTATGTAGCAGACATTGAATGAGTAGTGAAATACTGTATGTGTACTGTTCTTCCTAAGAGTTAGATGAGTAGCTCCAGACCACTGTCATGTCCAATCTTATTCTAATGTTTAATTGCATAAAGACTGGAACTAACTTCCCCTATTATCATCATTCCCCACTGCCTGCTGTGCTGAGCTTAGTCCTCCATGTGGGGAAGAACCAGATCAGCGCCTTGAAGCCATCTTGTATTTTTCAGCTCGTCTGAAGGGCTTTCAGATAATCTCATTATTTTGAGAAGTAGGAGAATGTGAAATGGCAGAAGCCCTGGTTTATTGTAGTTTAATAAAGTTTATCAGGAAAATTCATAATCACAACATTTGTAGTTATCTGATAATTGCTGTGTTGTATTTCTTGTGTGGAGTAATCCATGTACTGTAGGTCAGATCAAACACCAGTGTATGAACCAACACCTGCTTGTGATTTGTTTTTCCTTTTTTAAATAAAAGTGTTCTCATAGAAGTTTGTTAAAGTTTTATGGAGATGTTATAAAAAATAATGCCATTTTAATGCCTCTTAAAGTAGTTCTATGAAGAGTTTCGTTTTAGATCTAGAATAAGGATGACCAAGCCATTATTCTAAGTATAGGTCCATTATCCAAATTTCCAACAGGTGATGTCAATGTAAAATGTCAAAGTTTGACAAAAAAACAAACAAACAAACAAAACTGTATGTCATATATTAGGATTTCACTAAGGGTGAGATTAGGAATTAATGAAAAAGAATGAGGAGGGCAAATTTTTACATTACATTTCACAAGTTATCACAATACTCAATTTAACCAATTAGATTTTCTATAAAACATTTTATGCAATTTCATATCCTGTTCGTACCATATTTGAATTTTCATGTTTCTGTCATGTAATCATGAACTCAATCTGTGGAAATTACTCTCAGAGAAATTGGCCCGGGCGATGCTTTTCCATCAGGATAATGTATGCATGGTAGCTTGTGAATATGACTGAGATTTCATTTCTGTCCCTAGATTCGGCACCAGGATGTTGTCTGTACTGTCAGCAAATACTGCATGATGCTACTGAGTCAGCATGCCCCAAGGTCCTTGTGTTACAGATCTAGCGCCTGCATGCCTCAAGGTGTTCAGGTCTTTGTAAAAGTCCATCCTACATGTTACTAACAAGGTAAACCTATGGTTGCCTGTGTTTTGGCATAGGACCAATAGCACTGCAAATGATATGGGCTCTGTATACACTACACATTTACCAGACTGCTTTAATAAATGCAGCGGCATCTCATTAAGCCTCCGAGGACATCTGGAAAATCTAGATTAAACAGTGCAAGTCTAAATGTCTCAGTTTAATGTTCAATACTGACAATATTGGATGTTTCCAGGTGATGGATCACTTGATCCCTATATTTGCTGACTTTAGGTGACACAAGGGCAGCGCTACGTTTGTGCTCTGTCTCTGAGATGTAAACACATCACTAAACTGGGGGATTACTATTATAGATAGCGGCATGATGTGACAGAGGTCAATAAGAGAGGGACAAAAAAGGACACGGATAGCGCCGAAAGCAAAAAATACAACAACATGAAAAAAAGTAAAACAGAAAAGGGGCAGACAGGTAACTCATTTTGATCATGGTAAGGGGCTATATTAAAATGCTTTTTTTTCACCCCAATCTATGTTGTAAAACAATGAAATGAAAGTTGTGGCCCCTTCATACTCCAAACACATTGAACACAACAATTTAAATGAAACATTTTTGTTTTTGCCCCCCTAGTTACTAATGGTGAATTGAGTTGTCCCAGTACTGCTATATTATTTTCAATGTGAGGGTCCAAATAATAATAATAATTTATAGATAATTATACATTTATAGATATTGAGGTGTATTTTTTTTTACACCAGCTTTTGTGTGATAACATTCTGATGTTGACCATTAGCTTCACCGTTTCAGCCAAATGAAACAGACCAAAAGGAGTGTGGGTAATAAATGGCAGGTACACTTATTTGTATTTGGTCAGGCAGATCTGCTGTGTATTGTTTATGCAAAGTGACTCCATGTCTTTATGTTGAGTAAACTGCGTGTGTTTGTGCACCGCACTGCTAAACATTTATTGCATTTTTTCCCTTCTTTTTACTGTTCTTATAAATTCTGCGGTCCTATTTGTTTATTGGTTTTCTAATTGTTTGAGCATTCGGAAAGTTGAAAACACATTCTCATTTTGTGCATAACTCAGAAGCCACATGGTACTTGCTTTTGCAAATGCATCAGTAAATGCTTGAGAGCACAAGGTACATTGAATCTGCACTTGTAAAAGAGAGTTTCATGAAATCAAACTTTATTTTTCATACTATTTATGGTCTGACATTTTCCCAGTGTTTTTACATTCTTTACTCCCCTCTCTGTGTGGTATTTTTCAATATTAGTGGCAGGGTTCGCCACCTCTGTGAGAGGAATTCACAGGAATCAATGCATTTATGTAATCCAGCTTTACTGGTTGTTAGCCTGTTTAAATGAATTTTTTATTGAAAAGAATTTTTGGTAGAGTAGATTTAGCATGAGTGATTATGAAACCTTACAGTGTAACAGGGAGTCTGCTATAAAGAAAACATGGAGTGAAAAGTTATTTAGATTTGCTCGTTTTAGCTGAACCAAGAGAAAAGTTGGGTTTGCTGAAGAATACAGAATTACCTTGTTTGTTAGTCCACATATATTTGTCCATGAAGTTTATGTACGTCAGAGAGGAGGACAGCTGTAGAGTTAGATTACACTCACAGGTTGTTCTGTGAGCACACATGCAGACAACCTATTGATTGTATCAGCTTTCTATGACTGCTAGATGACTGTGATTTATTGCACCAGATTAGCCCATGCACGCTGTGGATCCCTGAGCAAACAAATGCAAATATATCTTGGTTTACTGTAACGGAAGAACTCTTTGTTCCCATGGATACGAGTTCAATCTTCCGCTAGTGATTAGGACAGGAACTCAAGCATGTGAGTGGAGCTTCTTGGTAGTCCTGTTCAACCTGTCCTTCGGTAAGCGGGATTGATTTCCTGTGTTTGGATGGGGAAATGGAGACACACAAGATTGGCAGCTGAGCCAAAAGAGAGATATAGACATTGAGTGGTAGGAAATACGCAGAGGTACAGTTGCAAGTGATTCAAGACAGGCACAGCAGTGGGTGAAAAAAATTCAGAACAGTCCGGAGAAGGAAACAGGGAGCACTTTGTTTCAGGACACTTTAAATAATGCATCCTCCTCATTTAGAGTCTTCCTTGTCTCATAATCAAACGTGCTTGAGCAGCCAGGAAAAGTCTGCTGAGGGATGAAGGTATCAGGTCTTAACCCTGCCAGGCCCTGGGGAGGCCATTATAGCAGAATGCACTTGATTTAGAGGAATCCTTTTTCCATGATAAATAATGCATCCTTTTTGACATGATTTCGGTGAAACTTCAAATTTTTTGGTCCTGTGCTATGATAGCTCATAGACAAGCAGCCCCATCTCCTTAGGAAGTGTTCTTAGTAGACACGGATGATTTCCAGCTTTTTCATTGTCACAACAAAGAAAGCTCAGGTGTGACTAATAATATTAACAATGGTGTGTTTCTGGTGCAAAATTCAGGTATGCCAATTCTAAGACCCTATTATGGCTCAGAGCTATAATACAATGTCATGGAGACACCATTAATGTTATTAGTTACAGCTTTGCTTTTTCTGCTACAACAAGTCAGTACGTCTGCCATGATAAAAGCCTATCTGCCCAAAACAATTTCTTCTTCACTCATTCGTTATTCCCACAATAACAAATGTATGAAGGCAGGCACAGATGGATGGAGAAAGGCACAGATACTGTGTGAAAAGTCTGCTACTTAGTAAAAGGTAGTTAAGATAGATTGATACAATGCTAAGACACCTGATAACTTTTGTTCCAGATTGCCACAATGAGCAACAAAAACTTTTCTGAATCATAAGTCAATTAAATCTGAACCCAAAGGCATACACATAATAACAGATTCAGAGTGACTCACACTGTCCATCCACTTCTTCTGTATGGATGTTGCAATGTAGTCAGTGAGCAACTGAGGACTGTCTTTTTACAATATAATCCTGTTTGCACCTTTAATATGTACCATGGAAGTCATGCTTGATTATCAATTACTGAATTACTATATATTAAAAATGTTTTAATTATCTGGGATTTTGGCAGAATCATCCAGTGAAAACCCTCGGTTTGGCTGTTGGGTTTTGAGAAGAGACTGGATGTTGTAAGTGTTTACTGCGTACATACTCGCTGCCCAATCAATCGGATTCAGTTGTTTTAAAGGTGCATCACTCATTTTACAAGGTCAGCATCCATCCCAGGATGCCATCCCAAACGGGGGAAATGATAGCTCTGCAGTTCCACTTTCTGCTGTTATGAGGTGCAACAATAATTCATATTGATTGACACCTCTGCAGCGACAGTCTTCACAGTTCATCTCACAAATTCAGTTTAGAGGTGAGAGACCGCAAAGTAGGCCCGTTGGCTACATTTCTGTCACGGTTCCGTGCATTGGAACATTTTGTGATGCCTTCCACTGAGCTGTATCATCCTCTTCTTCAGCAAAAATGCACAAACATTGCCATTGTTACAACAGGACAGGAGCACAGAGGGAAATTGCTGGGGTGGTGGTGGTGGTGGTGGGGTTACCAACAAAAGCCAGCTGCAGGATTTAGAGGTGTTCAATACAGTAGACATGGATTAACACTAGTGAGCACAGGGCTGATTTTTAATGTCTTGCGTTGCTTGTGTGAGCCTTTTAATGCTCCCTCTACTCCCAGACTCAGATGCCAAATTATGTACAGATGCCAGACACTTTTGTCCAAGGTCAGAGGATAAGTATTTACAAGCATGTGTGCAGCCGCGGACCTGAGGACTATAAACACACACAGCTGTCCTAGGTCAGTCACATCACTCAACGTACACACACACACACATCAATACTTTTACACAGTCCTAGTCCTTAGCTTCATCACTCAAAAGTCTGATCTATGTATAGCATGGCTGCCTTTCTGGTCTTCACTGACACAAATTCCATCTATTTTCTTTTCTTCTCACTGAATCTATTTTTCTTGCCTCCTCCTTTCATTTTACATCATTCTTTCTCATGACAGCAGAACAAATGAAAAAAACAAAAGATCTGCCCTCTTCTTTGTGTTAAAATGTATACCACATTCACCCTCTCTAGCTTTCCTCTCCTCAGCCTTATCTCTCCCTTCATTTTGCCATGGGTCAAACCCAGAATCTCTAAATCCTTGTAGAAGCAGCTCACCTCCTGAAGTGCTTAGGGGCATGTAGGCATTTTGAGAGCCAGGGCTTAAAGTGCTAAAGAATTGGTTCGCTATCACTTTAGCCACTATGTCCCCAGGCCCTCTTTTTTCCCCGCTTAGAAAAGAGCCAGCAGTTAGAGGTCCAATATGTTTTTCCCTTTGCATTGGTGTCCCATACTGTGCCCATGTTGTCACACTGCACTAAGTTTTTCCATTAAGATTCAGCGCGGTCTGAGTATAGTAAAGTGGCCTTATACAGCAGCCGTATCCGATTTATAGCAGTTTACCAAGGCTGGATTACCAGCTTGGCAAAGCGAACAACTGGCCCTGGGCCCCCAGGGATCTCAGGGGGTATAGATTTACTAGCTGTAAATAAATTGCATGTAATTTGATTAAATGTAAACTCATTGAAGACCTTGCACCAGTAAAGTACTTTTAGGGACCACTACCTGTTAAACTAATGCCATTCACAGGCTATGCTACACTTGATGCTGATTAGCAAATACCAGTAGGCCTGCGAGTAAATGTGCTGAACATATATTAATCATTGTGGACATGAACACATTAGTATTTATCTCAAAGAACCACTAGCAACCTCGAGGCTATAGACTCATAGCATATAATATGTATGTTTTACTTTTGTGTAAATAGGTATCTAAACAGTGAGCAATGAATATTATGCATGACACATGGTCAGAGTGGCCACTACCATAAGAATAATTCCCAGATTGAAAGTAAAAGAATTTTCCATTATAACTTTATGCAGCATTTTAATATTGAATTAAACTGACTCGGAACAACAAAAAAAATACTTTGCACAACTGTTTCTGGAGGTGGGAAGGAGAGCGACTATAAATGAAAAAGTTTTTTAACTCTTGCACACGGTCCAAGTTGCAATCTGTATTTATTGGCACATGTTACTAGACCTTCATCAGGCAAAGTGCTATAGACAAAGTGAAGCCATCTTAAGTGGGGAGTGGCTGCAACGCTGCAAGTCTGCAGTCACATTCCTCATGTGTGGTGAATACCAAAAAAACAAAAAAACAAAACATTCATCAATTCTTATGAGAGTCTACTACTGAAATATACTAACAAATAACTTGCAAGTTGGACAGTGAAAGGGAGTTTTTGCAAACATTTTTTTTTATTAAACTGACTTAAATGAAAATCTGGAGCCATGTCTTCCAGGAGCATAAGTTGGGCAAGTAACTGAGCTTTCATGTATAATGTGCATTGCACTTGATGAGAACTTTGGAGATGACAGGATGCTCACAGAATGCATAGAGGATGGGGCACCAATGGGAGCCGACAAGAAATATTGCCCTTAGCCCCGTTTCTATAAGGTTAATCTGGTCATGTGTATTCAAAAGTTACTTGGAAAATTGGTTCTGCTGAGTATGAACTGTGCCACAGATTGAAATTCGAAACTGAATGTATACAATCCGTACCTTGCACTGCACAAAACTAAATGAGAAGTGTAGAGGTGCAGGAAATTGCTGTCGGTGAGTTTCCTAACTGACATCTTGCCGATCATTTGAATATGAAAAGTGCAGCTCTTCTCAAAAATGTTGAAATATTATAAAGGGCTCAAAGCAGAGAGTTAAACTGAAAATAAGAACTGTCACTTGCCATCACCCGCTAGAGTTGCTTATCATCAGTTCCTGCCTGCTAACTTTGCTTATCTCTGCACAAACTATCATCTCATTCCTAATTTACGTGAGTTCTCTGTGAAAAGAACAAAAACGTGACACATGAGCTGCTAAGAAATGTATGTGCTCTAATCTAATGAGTACAAAGTAGTGTGACCCAGAAAAAAAAAGTATATGTAATACATTTATGCGCATTAAATCATCAGGGAAGCCCATGTTTCATCAGCTTAAGACCTTTCTAAATGAGGGTTGGAACATTAACATGAACCTTGCTAAGATAAGGGGGCACTCGATCAATCGCAGCCTCTATATAATCTTGTCGAACAACAGTGGAGGGTGAGTCAGGGTGCTTATTGATCACACTGGGGGCTTTCCCAGACAATAAAGCCTATAGTTATTACTGGCAAAGCTTCGTATCACCTGTGATGAGAAGAGAACAGTAATTCTCGTTTCCAATTCCCAAAATGAGCCACACCAATGTAATCAGCTTTCAGATGTTTGGCTGGGAGATCAATAGTCCTTTCACCGTCATGAGTGAAAGAGAATGAGTTAGTGTGTGTCTCTGGATGACCTTTGCGGAGGTGACCCCTGCTTGATTCTGCCAAGAGACCCTCTTTCTGAGTGCTATTTCATTTGGCAGCTGAGATGGAAGCTGTATGGGAAAAAGGCTATACGATGATACCCAAGTTAATGAGTCCTCTATCAATATTTCTATAACATGCTCTGGCACAGTCTGTGACAGATGAGGATGGCTTTAACGCTGGGCTAGCGTGTGCAGTCCCAGACATGGGATTAAAGCAATTATAATTAAAGATGAAGCATGTCTGGTCTGCGAGGGAATGATTATTTCATAGCCAGCTCTTAGCGGTCAAGGCTTCTCCCTTTTGATCTTTATGACTGCTTGTTGCCATTGTGCATATACACAAATCTGTGTGATTTGATAGCCTTGATCATCTACGCCAACAACCAACCGAACAAACACACTTCTTTGATACTTTGGCATGAGACTAATTTTATGATTTCAATAAGACTCTGAGTCTACAGCCATGCTAGGAGCTCTGTGAAGATGCACAGTGATACTTTCAGCTATATGCTAGGATCAGTGTATTAACAAGAGGATGTTTAGCTGGTATAGTATAAAGCAAAGTCATCATCTATGCACTAAACACAAAGTACAGAGCCTTATTATATCATCATACTTGGACCTCGCAAAAGAAAAGGTTAAATGAGGAATTAGAATGTAAGCCATTTCATGCTTGTCCTCAAAGAAGAGGAAACAGATAACAGTTGGAGATTTTCTGGAGATAGATGAATGGATGTGCTAATGCCGACTGCACAATGACTTTGAAATTAGTGAGGGTTATCATAAATGTTAAGAAATGGTGATGTTTAAATGAGTTTGAGAAATTTGATTGGAACAAAATGGAATTAAGAGACTTGAAATTTTTTTTATCCAATAATGATCCTTTTTTTAAAATGGATTCTACTGCTCTCCTTTGTGACAGCTGGCCTCTACAGTGCAGCATCTTGCTACTGTACATATCTGAGTGAAAATTACTTTTTGTGAATGAAAAAAAATTCTTCAAGCTCACCGCATGATACAAATCTTCTCTTTCTTATCAGCAAAGAGCAGTGAACAAGTCATTCAACGAGCAGCTATTCATTAGCCGATAATGATCATCATCATCGTATCTTGGCAATTACAAATTCATGTTAAGTCTGAGTGTGACTTGATAACAGGCCAAAACGTCTCTGATGTTTGGTGAAACAGCGATCTGCAGCTGGTGTCTGTCTGTGTAGAGGAGACCAGGGATGGTTGTAAAATGGGTCCGTTGTAACACTTGCGATTTCTCCAATCTCCACATGTGAAGAAGAAGCACTGTGTGGCAGATGTGAAATTTCAGTATACTTGGTCTGGTCTTAAAAAGAAGAGTGCCTCTTAAGATTTTGAAGAGAGCATCAAATGATGTTAAAGAGCATGCAAAAGCCATCAGAAAAAACTGTAGGTGTTCAGAGACCTGAACACAGTTTATTCAGAGCTCATTTGAAGAGTGGCTAATTGGTGCTCAGCTCTGTCAGCACTAGCACTTTTACACCTTTTTTCCTGTCTTCAGTCCGCCTGCTGAACCTGTAGCCATCTTGCTGTTCTCTGTCTGCCTGTGTTGGCATGCATGTCTTATTGTGGTCTTGTTTTTATTGTGTATGCATGCATCTTGCCTCTGCTTGCATGCTGTGGTGTGACGCGTCTTGCGTCAAGTGTCTTTGTGTTGCATGTGTTAGGGATGTCCTGAATGATGTTTGCTGATTGATGTTTTATGTTCTTTTATGTTTATATATTTTTGTCATGTTGTTAATTGCTGTGCATGTTTTGTAGAATGCCTTGTAATTTTAATCTTTTTTCTCATATTCACGTTCTGTTTTTCTGTCTGCTTTCTGTCTGTTTT